>JAABOM020076822.1:0-33739 GCA_011800125.2 Solanum clarkiae | reverse complement strand
ATGTCAAGTGTCCATGATTGGAGAACAAAATGCCATTCCCAGGGGTGGATTTGAGGTATCTCAAAATCCTATACACAGCATTCTGATGAACAATGCGAAGTCCTATTATGTTGAATTGCATTGGTATTAAGAGGGTTTGAATATGCATGTCCCTTTAAATGTTGAATTTATTCACGGGTAGTTTCAAGTATGCTTTAATTGATGCTTTCTCCCTGAATTGACTATGATTTAACTATATTATGATGATTTAACTATGTACTCTTAGTACCCATGTTATTCTCTCATTTATTCATAGCATATATGCATAAACATTGATTTTCATAAAGTTGGGCTAAGACTTAACTATGTATATGACTATGATTTCAAGCAAGTATGGTTATGACATGATATGTGATCACATAATGTCTATGATATGAATCATTGAGCACTTATGGGTGTTTACCCCAACATGTAGAAGTATTAATGACCTATTCCTATGCATGCAAGTATGAATTGAAGTATAATTTGCCTTTTATCTAAGCATGCATGATCATGAAGTATGTTTGGATTTTAAGCCTTAGTACTTATTGTTATGCTTTGAAAAAACTTATGCCTCTTTTTTAAGCACGTATATGTATATGTATTCACGTGGAATGATGACTTAGCACCGAGTGGACTTGTGTGAGGGGGTCTATCCTCAAGGACCCTTATATAAATCCTCAAGTGCCATAACTATGTGTGCACATAGTTATGCTATGTATGAAAACTCCTTACCGAGATGGGAAGCCCATAAGGTAAAGTTACTTTTCCAAAATGGGAGGCTCGTACAGAGAAGTATGGTCTACCTTTGGCAAGTAAATCACCCTTTCTTCAATGTAGGATGTACATCATAATTCCAAGTAATAGCCCGTTTGGCCTATGTATGTGGGTTAAGGTCACATCCCCGTATGTGTAAAGTATTATGGCATTCAACATCATGAATTTATGGTATATTGGTATATTACCTATTCCAATATATACTTCTTTCTATATGTGTCCTTGTCATCTAATATTAAAATACATGTTTAATGTGTTCTTATACATTACATGTTCGCATATTTAGTATATTCAAACGTATTAATGCATACTCTTTGCCTACATGATCTAACCATGTAGGGATCGGAGACTATCTTCATCGACCTGTTGATGGTTAGCTTGAATTGTGAGAGTTGCTTATAGTAAGTCCTATCATCCAAGGACAAGCCACCTTCTATCTACCTAATATGCTATTTCCACTTATTTATATACTTTGAGGGTGAGCCCAGGACATGACTTGGCCCCCGTCCTATTCTATGACTTAGAGGCATTGTTGGACATCACGTAAACTCTATGTACGAGCTTGTATATGTTATGCTATTTTGCTTATGGAGATTATGATTATTTCCATTTCATGTGGTTGACGTTATGATGATATGTTAATGATGAGATGTGGAAATATTGAAAGTCCTAAGTCCCTTCTATCCCCACAGCATGAGTCATACTTACCCGCCCCTTAGTTCTTATGTGCTATGTGTTATGTGAATCCATACAAATTCCTATCCCTATGACATATCCATAGCACGAGCCATACTTACCCGTCCCTTAGAACTATGTGTTTATTATTTAATCATGCACTTCTGAACTGATGATGTCCATATGGATGCTATAAGGCTTGTTTAGGTACTCTTTAGTTCCCATTTCCCGTGTCACTCCTAGGCCCTAGGCCCTAGGCCCCGGTCTTGAAAATACTAGAAGCAACCTATTGTCTCATTAACTATGTGCCACCAGAGGAGCCCTAGTGGAACCACGTAGGACATTTTATTTACTAAAGATGCATATACAAGTTAACAGAGTTACACCCGGTAAGTGGTCTCCCCATGCCAATATCGGGAGTTATATTAGATTCTATATCATAACTCGCATCGTATTATATGTAGTTATGGTCTCCTCCCACATATATATGATGTTGTGAACTCATGATCTTGTCTCTCATGTATGTTTTCATTAAAGTATGATTCATCCATGTCATATTGAGTGTAATTCTATTGTCAATGATTATGCATCTTGTCTATTGTATATGTTGTATGGCATCCCAGATATTAGTACATTCAAAGTACCAAGACATACTTTTTTCCTGCTTGATCTAACCTTATAGGGACCAAAGCACTTCCTTATCTACCTCCTCGTGGCTGGTTTGGTTCATAAAGATCGTTCGTTGTGGTAAGTCCTCTATTCAAGGGAAATACCCCTTTTCTATCTAACTTGTCATGTTGAGACATCATTACTTTACTTTCCATTTTAAGGGTGAGTCTGGGACATGTCTTGGCCCCCATCCTACTCTTGTTTAGAGATGTTGTGGGATACTCATGTTGTATACGCACTACATAATGTCTAAGTTTCTATAGAGACTTGTCCTTTAGTCCCTATCCCCTATATTTACTATAGATGTTATTGATTATGTTGGCAAGTGATGATCTTCCTAAGCCCTACTTCCCTACAACTTGAGTCCTACTTTCCCTCCCCTTAGTTTTTGCTTGTTATTTGATGGTAGAAATTCCTATTCCTATATACCCCAATAGCATGAGTCCAAAGCCCCGATTTCCACTAGAATGATTTGTTGATGCTTATTTTACAATCCGCAATCAAGGATGTCCCAAAGTATTCTATATGAGGTTTCTTTGGGGGTACCCTTAGGTTCCCCATTTACCATGTCACACCTAGTGTAAGACCTCACCTGTGAGGAGTATGAAAAATTGCAAGAAAATAAGCTTTAGGAATATTTTTGATTGTCAGCTTCTACAAGGAGTTTTACAAGCTCTAAGTCATTGTATGGCCCGTAAGTTGGTTCATGGAACCTGGGGAAGACTTGGTGAAATTTAGGATCTTTTAGGCATTCAATCTACGAGTCATCAGATGGCGTAAAAAATGTTTTACAAGTTGTAGATAATGTCGTGGAATGTAAATCGAGAGGATTTTCTGAAAGTCTGAAACGCTGTCAGATGAATCCCTTATCTACGGCCTATAGAATGGACCATGACCCGTAAATCATGTCTCATTGTCCTGCCTGGTATGATTTTTAAAAGGGGCAGATTTGTCATTTCCCAATATTTTATGCCTATACTATGTCATTTTGAACTCCAAGAGACCCCCTATCAGCCCTCTTAACCCTAATTCCTCTCATTCTCAAATACCCTAAGTCCTAGAATTCTCTCAAAACACTCCCAAGTCATCCAAGTTTCAAGAGGAAGAAAGCAAGCTAGGGTTTTGAATCATTTCCTTTTAAGTCCTATTTTCCTCTGCTAAATTAAAAAGGTATGTGAGTTTTGATTGTTGAGACCTTTCCTCCACAAGCTCAATCACTCCTCACCTCCTTTATGATTTCCCAAGTCATGATAAATTAAGGTGATTTTATGATAATCCTTATATGATGATATTATGAAGTATTTTATGATGGTTTATCCTACACTTTCATGTCATGCAATATCATGTGAAATCTATAATTTTTACTTAAGGGTTTGATGGTACCCAAATCAAGTTTCCTCATGATGACGGTGGAATGTTTGAATCATTTTTAAGGATTCATTTTACTCCTCTCATGACATTTATTCATGAATTGTATAATTTCAAGTTTATGTACATATACCTATCGTGATTTGATCTAAAGATGCATGTTAAGTCCTTAAGTCATGAATGCCTTATGGCGTGATATGTATGATAAGCATGTTTAGACTAACTAGGGGGATAACAAGTATGCTATGAGTTCATGAGCATGATAAGAATGATAATAATTATCTAAAGCCCTAACATTGATGTTACAAGTTATGATTAATGAGCAACTCCAAGAATGATAGTAAGATATTTTGAGACTATGCATGCCATGACTATGACCATGTTTCAAGTATTCTGTGGGACTGTAACCTAGTACCAAGAGGACCTTATAGCCTCCCATGGCTCCTAAACTATGTGTCACTATAGGTTATGATATTAATTCCCCATATGGGCATGTACCTACCGAAAAGTCAATGCCGTAAGGTATGGATACTAGTTGAACCTACCAAAAAGACTATCCATAAGGCAAAGATAAACTTTGAAACCCACCAAAAGGTCTATGTCGTAAGGTGGTGGCACTCTCTGAAATTGCCTTGCCATAAGGATAGAGTTTTTGGTCTACCTTGGCAAAGTAGACCACTCCTCGTCTGATATGGAGTGAATATCGAGATTCCAAGTAGTAGATTGCTTGGTCTGATATGTGGTTATGGTCCCTTCCCATTATGTATATGATGTCATGTAATTTGATGATTGTTTGTATATGTCCCTCTAGACTATTTTCACTTGTGACATATTGAGCCTATATCTATTGTTTATGATTATACATATTGATTATTTATGACTTATGTTCCTTGATGCATTTGCACCTCATATATATAGTACATTCCAAGTATTAACGCATACTTTTTGCCTACATGACCTCACTATGTAGGAACTGGAGCTCCTTTCCATCCTTCTTCTCCATGCGGCTAGATATTCCAATCGAACACTACTTGGTGAGTCCTCCACATACAAGGACAAAATTGCACTTACTTTAATGCCTTATTTAGACTCATTTAATTTTAGATACAATCTTTTAAGGGTGAGGTGTTGTTGGATATTGTTATGGCTATGTATGATTGAGTTCAACTCATTATGCTATGTAGTGATTGGAAGTTTTCCTTAGTCCCCACTCCCTTATGTGCTTGTTTTATGATGATGGCTATGAGATGTAAGTCTCAAGTCCCTAATTTCCCCCAAAGCGTAAGTCATACTTACCCACCCCTTAGATTTACTTGCTATGTGATCCATGCTCATCCTCTTCCTTACAACATGACGTACCCACCCCTTAGATTTACTTGCTATGTGATCCATGCTCATCCTCTTCCTCACAACATCTCCATAGCATGAGTCTAAAGCCTTGTTTCCCTTAGAAATTATGTGTTGTGTGTTTTTTTCTAAATTATGCTTCCACAAAAACAAGGATATGCTATGAATTCTTTGAGGATTGTCTAGGGATCCTTCGTGTTCCCTATTCATCGTGTCAGGACTAGGACATGGTTCTGGGCCGTGACAAGTATGGTATCAGAGCACTAGGTTTGTAAATGGTCCTAGGAAATTTAACACACTATGTTGAGTAAAGTGTTGTTCATGGTTGTGAAGCACGCCACAACTATGAATAAGAGGCTATGAGGCATTTTAGGAAATGATTAATTTCTTCATATTCTATGTCATGCCTTAGATTTAAAATAAGGTTTCCACTCTCTAATGGGCAATCTTTTTCTCTTTTAGATAATGCCACCAAGACGATTGTTACAAATACCCGAGGCGTCAAGAGTGAGGGATCTCACAAGGATGAATCCCCCAGAATTTTATGGCTCAAAAGTAGAAGAGGACCCCCAAGAGTTCACTGACAAAGTGTATAAGGTATTGGCTATCATGAGGATAAGTTCGGAAGAGAAAGCGGAAATAGGCCTACCAACTCAAGGGCCTTACTCAAATATGGTACAATTAATGGAAGATATAGAAGATGGATGAGGATCCCATTACATGGGACTAATTCAAAGTTGCCTTCCTTAATCGCTTCTTTCCGATTGAACTAAGGGAAGTAAAGTTGATGGAGTTCATGAATTTTAGACAAGATTCTATGAGTGTGAGGGAGTATTCTCTCAAATTCAACAATATCTCTAAATTTTTGACTCACTTGGTGGCCGACTCTGGGGCAAGTATGCATAAGTTTGTGTCAGGTGTATCCAACTTGACCAATGAAGAGTGCCATGCTACTAGGCTCATTCGCAATATGGATATAACACGGCTTATGACATATGTCGAACAACTTGAGGTGGTGAAACATAGAAAAAGAGGGTTGGGGGAGCTCAAAAGGGCTCGACTTGATGGTGGGTTCCAAGGTGCTAAAGGTGGTCATTTCCTACAAGGCCAGAAATTCCAAGGCCAAGGGTCCTCGAATGCCCAAGGTCAAAGGTTTGCAAATGATAGGGTTCCCAAACCAATGTCTCAAGGTGGAAATGGGTGAATGACTCATCCTAATGTGGAAGGAATCGTAGGGCACATGTTGGAGGAATACAAGTGCTTGCTTCAGTTGTGGAAAAATGGTTCACAAGATTGTGAAGTGTCCAAACAAAGGAAGGGATGGTCATCCTCAAAGGTAAGAACACATGGTGATCAAAGGGCATAAGGTGTCCAACAAGAAGGTGTTCCTCAGTACAACTAGTTCTATGCTCTTCAAGGGCGACAAGGGGTTGATGAGGCACTTGATGTTGTTAGCGGTATGTTAAAGATCTACAATCTTGATATATATGGTTTATTGGATCCAGGTGGCACTCTTTCTTTCATTACTCCATTTATTACTAATCGGCTTCATACGTGTCCTAAATTATTATGTGAACCCTTTTAGTCCATTCTTGCTAAAAGATTCTATTAAGGGTCATCCCATATCTACATTGCATAAAGTTTTTCCTTGTGATTTTGCTGAACTTGGTATAGTAGATTTTGATGTTATTCTTGGGATGGTTTGGTTACATGCATATCATGCTACTATTGATTGTAGGGATCGTAAGGTTAAATGCCAAATCTCTAATAAACCCATCCTTGAATGGAAAGGTGATGATTCAATAGTCAAGGGTAGGTTAATCTCTTATCTTAAGGCTCAAAGGTTAATTTCCAAAATTGCATTTATCATCTTGTGCGGGTTAGGTGTCGAGTCTAAAGTCCCCTCTATCGAGTCGGTCCCGATTGTCAATAAGTTTCTTAATGTGTTCCCTGATGAACTTCCCAGTGTCCCTCTGGAAAGGGAGATAGATTTTGGTATAGATCTCTTCCTGAATACTCAACCTATCTTCATTCTTCCCTACCAAATGGCCCTGGTGAAGTTGAAGGAGTTAAAGGAGCAATTGAAAGATTTGTTAGAGAAGGGGTTCATAAGGCCTAATAAGTCACCCTAGGGTGCACCGGCATTGTTTGTAAGAAAAAAGGATGGTTTTCTTAGAATGTGCATCGATACCGGCTACTCAATGAGGTCACCATAAAAGAAAAAGTATCCATTGCAAGGACCGATGACCTATTCATCAATTGCAAGAGGCAAGTCACTTCTCAAAGATTGACCTTCGATCTGGGTATAATCAATTGATGGTAAAGGAGTGTGAAATTTCCAAAATGACCTTTCAAACAAGGTATGAGCAGTATGAATTTGTGGTGATGTCCTTCAAGCTAACTAATGCTCTGACAATATTTATGGATCTTATGAATAGGGTCTTTAGGCCCTACCTTGACACATTTGTTGTGGTGTTTATTGATGACATTTGATCTATTCCTAGAATGGACAGGAACATGCAAATCACTTGAGGGTAGTGTTGCAAATATTGAGGGAAGAAAGGCTCTTTGCTAAGTACAAAAAGTATGAGTTTTGGTTGAAAAATGTTTCATTTCTTTGGACAAGTGGTGTTGGGTGATGGGATTAAGGTGGATCAAAAAAAGACAAAGGTAATAAGAAATTATCCTGAAACCTTGACTCTGACGGACATTAGGAGCTTCTTGGGTTTGGCCGGTTATTACCAAAGGTTTGTGAATGGTTTCTCCTCAATTGCTTCTCCTTTGACAAAATTTACCTAAAACAAGGCAAAATTTGTATGGACTAATGAATGTGAAAGGATCTTTCAAACTTTGAAGTACAAGCTCACATTTGCTCCTATTTTGGCTTTACTAGAAGGGTTAGAAGGGGTATTAGTGTATTGTGATGTTTTGAGAGTGGGCTTAGGGTTTGTATTGATGCGAAATGGTAAAGTCATTGCCTATGCCTCTAGGCAATTAAAGGTGCATGAGCATAATTATCCCACCCATGATCTCGACCTAGTGGTTGTGGTACTTGCTTTAAAGATATGGCATCACTATCTGTATGGGGTTCATGCAACGTGTTCACCGACCATAAGCGTCTTCAATATGTGTTCACCTAAAGGGATTTAAATCTGAGGTAAAGAAGGTTGTTAGAGTTCCTTAAAAATTATAACAGGAGCATCCATTGCCATCCGGGTAAACTTAATGTTGTGGCCAATGCCCTAAGCTGGGTATCCATGGATAGTATGGCCCACCATATGATACTAAGAAGGAGTTGGCAAGGAACATCCATCGGTTGGCTAGGTTGGGAGTCAGATTGAATGAAGCCAAAAATAATGGTGTGGTGGTAGATGATGGTTCAAAGTCCTCCTTGATTGAAGAAGTCAAATCAAAACAAGATCTTGACCCTACTTTGATGGATTTGAAGTCATTGGTGAAGGATGGAAAAGTGGAGGTCTTCTCCCAAGGGGAGACAACATTCTTAGGTGCCAAGGTAGGTTATGTGTGCCTAATGTCGATGACTTGAGAGATTTGATTTTGAAAAAAGCCCATAACTCCTCTTATTCTATTTATCCCAATTTTAGCAATATGTATAAAGATCTGAGAGAAATGTGTTGGTAGAGTGGTATGAAGAAAGACATTGCCCAATTTATAGTCAGTTGCCACAATTGCCAACAAGTCAAGGCCGAGCATCAAAGGCCAAGTGGTTTAACCCAAGACATAGATATTCCTACTTAGAAGTGGGAAGAAATCAATAAGGACTTTTTAATTGGGTTGCCAGAGACTAGAAGGCATTTTGATTCCATTTGGCTTATTATTGATAGAATAATGAAGTTAGGTCACTTCCTATCAGTTAAGGCGACCTATTTATGCGAATTTGTATATTCATGAGTTGGCAAGATGCATGGGATTCCATTTGCCATCATTTCAGATCCCGGTGCTCAATTCACATGCACTAAAGTCAAGCTTAGCACGACCTTTCACCCACAAATAGATGGCCAAGCCAAAGGACAATTCAAACTCTTGAGTATATGCTTGGGACTTGTGTCTTAGAGTTTAAGGGTAGTTGGAATGAGCATCTTCCACTTATAGAGTTTGCTTGCAACAATAGCTATCACTCTAGCATTGGAATGGGCCCTTTAAATCGCGTTACGGGAGGCGTTGTAGATCCCTAATTTGTTGGTTTAAAGTGGGAGAAATGACTTTTTGGGTCCAGATCTAGTTATGGAAGCATTGGAAAAGGTGAGGGGGATAAGGAAAAGATTGAAAGCAGCTCAAAGTCGGCAAAAGTCCAATGATGACACTAAAAGAAGAGATCTTGAGTTTGACATTGATGATTGGGTGTACTTGAAGGTTCGCCAATAAAGGGTACGGTTTGATTTAGTAGGAAAGGGAAATTAAGCCCTAGGTTTTTAAGGCCTAACCAAATCTTGAGACATGTTGGTAGAGTTGCATATGAATTACAGTTGCCTATGGAAATGAGTATGGTTCATCTGGTTTTCATGTCTCCATGTTGACAAAATATATTGGGGACCCTAGTTCTATTGTGCCCATAGAAATGGTAAATGTTGAAGAGAACTTGACTTATGAGGAAGTCCCGGTAGAAATTTTGGACAGTTAAGTCAAGGGTTGAGAAATAAAGATATACCCTCCATCAAGTTCTTTTGGAGGAACAAACATATGGAAAGTGCCACTGGGGAAGCCGAAGCCGATATGAAGAAGTAATATCCCTATCTCTTCCATTCTAATCAAGCTTGAGGTACTATGATCTTTCCAATTTTAGAACCTCCTTTCCTTGCATGCCATTCTCATGTTATTTATGCTTGGTTATGTGATGTTTGAGGTTGAATTATAAGTGCTATTTGAGGCATGGTTTAAAGATTTTAATAATGCATATGTTGCATCTTTTATATATAGTGCATTTGGTATATGGTGCATGTATTCCATTCCTTAGAGCTTGCCTTGCCACATTCGGGGATGAATTGTCATGACCCAAGCCCAGGGCCTAGACGTGACACAGTGCATGGGAAACTCGAAGGGACCCCAAGCAAGCCTCTTAACATATCATTACACATCCTTGGTCGCGTAATTAATAAAATACAAAAAGAGAGTAAATAGGGATAAACGGGGCTAAGGGACAACTTTCATATCATAAGCATCAAGAGTCAAGAGAGAGTCAAAGCTCATAGCATTATACATAACTTGTCTAACAACACCTCTAAAAATTAGATACTCAGTGGGGGTCAAGACAATCAACTGGGTTCACCCTCATAGACAATATATACGTAAAAGAAAGATAGTCATAGAGCATAGCATGAGATCATAGACTTCGTTACCGAAATGGAGGATTCACCAATGATCTTGAAAGATATGGTACTGGCCACGTGGAGGAGGATGACTAAGCCGGGCTCTGGTCATTACATGGTGACATCATGTAGGCATAAAGTATCCGTTAGTATATTTGAATGTACTAAGTATGTAGGATGCAATGCAACAAGAGATGGGCAACATAATCGAAATGCATGATGATAAGCAATAGAGAGAATAACAAAGATATATCATGCATGATCTATGCTTAAGTAAAACATGCTTACATATAACATAATAGATGATTAAGAAGAGATCATCATTATAGAACCCATAGTTTACCAAGGTATAAACCCCTTTGGTTGGTTGATGGATCGTTGCACCCTACCACCCATGGTGATTGAGGTACTAACCCCATGACCCGGTCACCAATGTACGAACACCTTGATCGATTGGTAGATCGTCGCACCCTACTAGCTATGGTGATTGACATACTAACCACACAACCTGCTTATTAAGGCACAAACCCTTGATTGGTATCAAGGTACAAACCCCTCGACATAGTTACCCGGGCTCTTAACCCCCCCCCCCGATTAAATCAGGGTCACTATCCAACACTATATAGAAGAATATCATATACATACATTTCTTTCAACATCATAAAGTCATTCAACTCATAAGACATGCATTAGACCTTCAATTCCCCAAGAAATCATAACCCGGACATTTTATCAAACACTAGACGGATGTGTAGTGCTAGTGTAAAACAATACAATTCAAGAGTGGATTCATGCAAGAAAATTCAATGTAAAACCATCAATAGATACTTGGTAACACCCTCAAGCAATATACATAAAAAGCCTTCAACAAATCTCACAATAGATCTTAGAGTCATAGCTCAAAACATGCTAAAACAATTATAATTTCATGAAATCCTAACATAGCGTGCAGTGAAATTCATAATAAGCAAGACCCATGAGTAAATCAACTTTAAATCATGCAATTTTAGGTAAAAGAAAGCTTGAGCATAATGGGTGAAAGGAACCCATGAAAGAATCAACATACCTTGACTTTGGAGAAGAAGAAGATTGGAGATGGAGACTTCAAGCTTGAATGAGAACCTTAAAATCCGGATGAGTTTTGGGACTTGAAATTTGGAGGTGAAATATTGTCCAAGTATTTGAGAAAGTATTTGGGAATGTCTTGAATGATATGAGGGTGAAATAAGGCTAAGTATACGTATTATCACACATGGGAACACTTTAGCCCAATACCCAAAAGTCTTGGATCGAGATAGAAAAATAGTGCACAAAAATACACAGAAGCGCGCCTATGGCGCGTGTCGCCGGGGGCGTGAATTGTCACTGGAAATCACATTTTTGGAGTTTTTAAATTTTTCTATGGTTGCTCTTAAATCAAGGTTAGACATATCCCCCACTCAATTTTACCCCCTGAACAAGAATATGAAGTCGAATTTTTAATATCATGCACGGATTTTGAGATATATGAAAATTACGATTCCAAGCACTTCTGAGGCACATTTTCGGGCACTTTTTGGGGTCGCTTGAATATCTCCCCCTTGGGAACATTCGTCCCCGAATGTCAAAGAAATGTACATGAGAAGAGTAATCATGAAGAAATCATCCCCAATGAGAATGCAACAATACACTTAAAATACCATTTTCAAAATCTCAACATAAGTGTAAAATCACCATGAACCTTGACAATATAAACATGAATGCATGCAAATGACTTAGGAGATGGAACATGAGACATGAAATCACATAAAAGACTTAGATTTAGTACCTTAGTCTTGAGTAGAAGGGAAAGATAAGGATATCACTTATGCATGTCCGTTTCGGCCTCCCATGTAGCACATTCAACTTGTTGATTCCTCCAAAGGACCTTAACGGAAGCAACATCTTTGTTTCTCAACCTCTTCACTTGTCTATCCAAGATCTCTACTAGAACTTCTTCGTATGTAAAGTTGTCTTCAACTACCCCCAAAACATCAAGAGGCACAATAGCATTAGAATCACCCACATACTTCCTCAACATAGACACATGGAAGACCGGATGAACCAATTCCATTTCGCTAGGCAATTCCAACTCATAGGACACCTTACCAATCCTTCTCATCACCCTATAAAGACCCATATATCAAGATCTTAACTTAATCTTGTTACCAAAACAAACCATACCCTTGATGGGTGAAACCTTCCAATAAACCCAATCACCAACTTTAAATTCAAGATCCCTTCTTCTCACATCGGCATAGGACTTTTGGCGACTTTGGGCCATCTTCAACCTTTCTCTAATCATTCTAACCTTCTCAAAAGCCTTCACAACCAGATCTGGTCCCAACAAAGCCACCTCTCCAACCTCAAACCACCCAATCGGTGATCTACAATATCTACCACAGAGGGCCTCAAAAGGAGTCATACCGATACTAGAGTGATAACTATTGTTATAGGCAAACTCAATCAAAGGAAGATGATCATCCCAACTACCTCAAAGCTCCAATACACATGCCCTAAGCATGTCCTCAAGAGTTTGGATAGTTCTTTCGGCTTGTCCATCCATTTGAGGGTGAAAGGTCGTACTAAGTTTAACCTTTGTACCCAGACCACTTTGTAAACACCTCCAAAAGTGTAAAGTAAATTGAGAAGCACAATCCGATATGATAGACAAGGGCACCCCATGAAATCTCACCAACTCATGAATGTACAATTTAGCATAATCTTCACCCCTGTATATAGTCTTAACTAGTAGAAAGTGAGCCGATTTTGTCATTCTATCAACCACAACCCAAATGGAATTAAAACCCTTTAAAGTCTTGGGCAACCCAACTACAAAATCCGTATTAATATCTTCCCACTTCCAAGTACTAATCTCTATGTCTTGGGCTAGGCCACCCAGCCTTTGATGCTCGGCTTTGACTTATTGGCAACTATGGCAACCAGAAACAAATTTGGCAACATCCCTCTTTATATCTCCCCACCAATACACCTCCCTCAAATCTCTATACATCTTAGTATACCCGGGGTGGATAGAATAGGAAGAACCATGAGCCTCATCAATAATCTTTTCTCTCAAGCCATTAACACGAAGCACATACAAGCTACCTTGGTATCTAAGAACACCATCTCCCCCTGGGAGAAAACCTCCACCTTACCATCTTTTACCAATTCCTTCAATTCAAACAAAGGGTCAAGATTTTGTTTAGGTTTCACCTCTTCAACCAATGAAGATTTAGAACCATCATCAACAACAACACCCCTATTATCAACCTCTTCCAACCTAACCCCCAACCTAGCTAACCGGTGGACCTCTCTAGCCACCCCCTTACCACCATCATTAACATGAGCTAGGCTACCCATCGACACCCAACTCGAAGCATCCACCACAACATTAGCCTTACCAGGAGATAGTGCATACTCATGTCATGGTCCTTAAGAAGTTCTAGCCACCTTCTTTGCCTCAAGTTGAGATCTTTTTGAATGAAGACATATTAGAGACTCTTATGATTGGTGAACACATCAACATGCACCCCATAAAAATAATGACGTCGCATCTTTAATGCAAATACCATGGTGGCTAGTTCAAGATCATGGGTAGGATAGTTCTTTTCATGCACTTTGAGTTGCCTAGAAGCATAGGCTATGACTTTACCATTTTGCATCAATACACAACCCAAACCAACCGGGAAGCATCACAATACACAACAAATCCTTCTAGCCCTTCCGGTAGTGACAATATAGGAGCGAACACAAGCTTATCTTTCAAGGTTTGGAAGCTCCTTCACACTCATAGATCCACACAAACTTAGCCTTCTTTTGAGTCAATTTTGTCACGGGAGAAGCAATAGAGAGAACCCATTCACAAACCTCTAATAGAAACATGTTAAGCCCAAGAAGCTCCTAATATCCAATGGGGTCAATGGTCTAGGACAATTTCTAATCACATCCGTCTTTTTAGGATCCACCTTAATACCATCCCCTGACACCACATGACCTAGGAAGGCAACCTCTTTTAATCAAAATTCATATTTTTTTCATACTTAGTATACATATTTTCTACCCTCAATCTTTGCAACACTACCCTCAAATAAGTCGTATGCTCCTCCTCACTATGTGAATTGATCAAAATATCATCAATGAAGACCGCCACAAATGAATCAAGATAGGGATTGAAGACCCTATTAATAAGATCCATAAAGATAGTCAGTGTATTGGTCAACCCAAATGATATCACTACAAACTCATAATGTCCATACCTATACCGGAAGGCCATCTTGGGAATATCATACTCCCTCACCATTACTTGATGCTACCCGGACCGAAGATCAATCTTGGAGAAATGGCTAGCCCCCTACAATTAGTCAAACAAATCATCAATTCTTGGAAGAAGATGCCTATTCTTGATGGTGACCTTATTAAGTTACTGTAGTCAATACACATTCTAAGAGACCCATATTTCTTCTTTACAAACAACACTGGTGCACCCAAGGTGATTGGCTAGGCCTAATAAAACCCTTCTCCAACAAGTCCCTCAATTGCTCTTTTAAATCCTTTAACTCCGCAGAGGCCATACGGTAAGGGAAAATAGAAATGGGTTGAGTATCGAGAAGGATGTCTATACCAAAATCTATTTTCCTTCCGGGAGGAACACTGGGAAGGTCATTTGGAAAGACATCAAGAAACTCATTTAGAATCGGAACCGACTCTTAGGAAGGACTTTGGACTCCACATCCCTAACCCTCACAAGATGATAAATACACCTCTTAGAGATCAACTTACAGGCTTTAATGCAAAAGATGAACCTGCCCTTGACCACCACATCATGACTATCCCACTCATGGATGGGTTTAATTTGGGAATTGAAATTTGACCCTATGGGTTCTACAATCAATAGAGACATAGTATGCATGCAACCAATCCATCCCAAGAATGACATCAAAATCAACCATATCCAACTCAACAAGATCACAAGGCAATATTTTATGTAAGATGCAAACGGGATAGTTTCTATACACCTTTCTAGAAATAATATATGCATCAGTAGGAGTAGACACCTCATAAGACTCACACAACAATTCGGGCTCAACGTGAAACTTTTTGGAAACAAAGGGGGTTGATAAAAGAAGGAGTGGCACCTGGATCAATCAATGCATGCACATCAAAACCAAAGACTTTTAACATACCGGTGATGACATCGGGCACCTCATCAACCCCTTGCCTCCCACGCAAAGCATAAAACCGATGGTGCCTTAGGGCACCACCTTGTTGACCACCTCTCCCCAAAGGAACCGCATTTGTACCTCATGGACGAACCTCCTTACCCTTATGGCGGTTACGAGGACGATCAATCTTCTTGTGACCAACTTCCCCACATCCATAACATGCATTTGTGTCTCTCAAATATGGGCCCCCATGACCCCTACCATATTTTGAACACACATTATTAAGAACCACACCAGCAACACCTTGGGCCCTTGGGATGTCATTAGAAAATCCCCTATTAGAAGCATGAGAAGATCCTTAGCCTTGATGGAACCGGCCACCCTTGCGACTTTGGAACCTACCGTCAAAGTGGGCCCTCTTGGCCTCATTACCCCTCCTCTTCCTCAACTTTTCCTCCTCCATTTGTTTGGCATAGGTCATCAAACGAGACAACTCCATGTCACTTATTAACATAGTAGACTGGCACTCCTCACTCGGATACCCCCATCACAAATTTATTCATTATAGACCTTGAGTGGGCCACCAAGTGTGGAGCATATTTCGAAAGTTGTTTGAACTTAAGGGCATACTCTACCACACTCACTTGTCTAAAATTTATAAATTCTACCAGTTTGGCTTCCCTAAGCTCAAGAAGGAAGAATCGATTAAGTAAAGCTGCCTTGAACTCCTCCCAAAGCACGACATTATTGATTCCCTTCTCCTCCTTCCATTGATTATTCCATATTTGTGCTACACCTTTGAGTTGGTAAGCTGCCAACTCTGCCTTTTCCTCCGACCTAACACCCATGATAGCCGAAATCTTGTATACCTCATTAATGAACTCTTGCGAGTCCTCATTCACCTTTGACCCATAAAATTCTGGGGGATTCATCCTCATGAAGTCTCTCACTTGAGATGTCGGTGTAGGAGCATGAGCTTAGGCCCCTTGGGTTCATTAGCCACAACTTGTGCAAGCAAAGTGAGAGCATCCCGGATCTCACCATGAGCCGGTTGTTCCTCGAGTATGTGGGATGTTCTTCCTCTTGTGTTAGGCATATCTAGCACAGCAAAGAACAATTGTTCGGGGAGAAACTTAACTTAACTCCTATAGCACGACACAGAGTAAGAAGAAGGGAAATATTTCCAAAAAACATCTCATAGCCTCCTACTCTTAATTGTGGTACATAACACAACCATGAATAAGACTCTAATCGATGTGGTGTGTTAGATGCCGAAAACCATTAACAACCTATTGCTTTGATACTAGGTTTGTCACGACCCAAGCCTAGGGCCTAGACATGACATGGCACATAGGGCCCCCGAAGGGACCCCAAGACATCCTCTTAAATATCATTACACATCCTTGATCGCGGAAGCAATAAAATACAATAAGAGTAAGTAAATAGGGATAAATGGGGCTAAGCCATAATTTTCATATCATAAGCATCAAGAGTCAAAAGAGAGTCAAAGCTCATTGCATTATACATAACATACCAACAACACCTCTAAAACTTAGATACTTAGCGGGGGCCAAGACAAGCAACCGGGATCACCCTCATAGTCAACATATACATAAAAGAAAGATAGTCATAAAGCATAGTATGAGATCATAAACTTCATCTCCGAAATGAAGGACTCACCAAAGAGCTTCAGAGATATCGTACTAGCCACGTGGAGGAGGATGACCAAGAAGGGATCCGGTCCCTATATGGTGACATCATATAGGCATAGAGCATGCGTTAGAATGTTTGAATGTACTTAGTATGTAGGATGCAATGCAACAAAAGATAGGAAACATAATCGATATGTATAATGATTAGAAATAGAGAGCATAATAATGATATTGCATGCATGATCAATGCTTAAGAAAAACATGCTTACATATAACATAATACATTTGTAAGAAGAGACCATCATTATAGAACCCATAGGTTACCAAGGTACAAACCCCTTTGGTTGGTTGATGGATCGTTGCACCTACCACCCATGATGATTGAGGTACTAACCCCTCGACCCGATTACCAAGGTACGAACCCCTTGATTGGTTGGTGGATCATCGCATCATACAACCCATGGTGATTGAGCTACTAACCCCTCAACCCGGTTATCAAGGCAAAACCCCTTGATTGGCATTAAGGTACAAACTCCTCGACCTGGTTACCCAGGCTCTTAACCCCTCGAGTAAGGCGTGGTCACTTTTCAACACTATATAGGAGAATATCATATATATACATTCATTTCATCTTCATAAAGTCATTCAACTCATAAGACATGCATTAGACCTTCAAATCCTCAAGAAATCATAACCCAGACATTTTATCAAACACTTGGTGAATGTGTAGTGCTAGTGTAAAAACTATGCAATTCAAGAGTGGATTCATGCTCGAAAATTCAATATAAAACCATCAAGAGATACTTGGTAACACCCTCAAGCAATATACATCAAAACGCTTCAACAAATCTCACAATAGATCTTAGATTCATAGCTCAAAACTTGCTATGAGGGTTCGGGACTTGAGTTTGGGGAGTAAAAATATAGCTAAGAGTTTTAGTAAGAATCGAGAAATGTTTTAGGTACTATGATGGTGAAATTTGGCTAAGTATAGGTAAAAACACGTTTGGGAACACTTAGGCCCAAGACTTAGAAGTCTTGGACCGAACTAAGAAAAAACACGTAACACCCCGTGAAATTACAAAACTGGCTCTAAACTTGGCCGTGCACGCAACATATCTTCCCGAGCTCTAATGGAAAATCCCAGATTGTATTTGCGGTCAGTGCAAAAAACTGAGTCGGAAAATGGTCTCGACTCGGCTTTATCGCGCAAAAATGCAAATTATAATTTTTTAAGAGGGCCTAAAATGGTAAGGTTTCCACGCCCCTTCTGCAATGCGAAGAGGACATAGAACCACACTTATACCTTTTCTAAATATTTTGACAAAAGTCGAAAAACGTGAAAAAGTGTAAAAATACACTAGTGCGCGTCACGCACTAGTGCAGGAGGAATCCGAATTTTTTTCTTTTAATCCGGGAAGGAAAATGCCGTCCTTCCCAATATATTTATATATCCCCCACATGGTTTTAAACATATATTCATATGAAAAAGGGGTTAGACCCATTATTTTCAAAGATTTTACGCAAATTCTAGAGAGAAAAAGAGGAGAGTCAAGCAAGGGTTTCAAGAATCTTCCAAGTTCTTTAAAAGATTTCCATTCCCAGGTATGTAAAGGCTACCCAAAAGCATGAGATTGCTCTCCCATGTGTCAATGTAGAGTTAAGATAGCAAATTTATGTCTAGAATCTTTGATTTGTGAATTCTTGAAGGTTCTTGAGTATTTACTTTATGTTCTTGAATGACTACTTTGGGTTCTTGAATAATTATTTCAATTCTTGTACACTATCTTGAATTTATGTTTTTCAATCTTTAAACAATAATTTTATATCATGAATGGATGATCATCATGCTTAAAACTTACTGTATTTTCACCTTATTATATGATTGTGACTTGATCCTTAAAATTTCTTCTCCATAATACTTGAATAATAAACTTAGGGGTTGTCTGAAGCCTTGAATGTCTGAAGATGATGTCTGACTGAGTCTATGTCCTAAATTGAGTGTGAGGATGACTTTGATAGCTAAAAACTATTGTTGATAGGGTCGAATGGGTATAGTTCCCTTAAATTGGATAGAACATCTTGCCAATAAAGGTTGGGTGATGAGAGTTCTTGATGGATTGATAGACTTATGAGCATATTGAGTCCTAGAGGAGTATTAGCACCGAAATAGGTAAGAGTGTGTCCCACTTAGACCCATTAACTACGTGGCCGGTATAAGAAAGGATTAGACTGTGAAAGCGAATGTTTCCTTTGTCCCAAAAGAGGACTTGACAGACTTTTGGATCCACGGACAGACTAGTCCCTTACTCCGGTAAGGTACTGGATGGATGTGGGAACAACATCTCTTCATTGTGTTACTACCGGCTTATAGGTAGTGGTTGTCCATTATAGAAACTCCCAGATTGGTTTCATGATGATAGAACTCCGATGTAATGTGAAGACTTGATACTTGATAGCTAGTGAGGTGATAGGGTATTGTCTCTTATATCTGAGGTGAGGCTGAGTGATTGATGAGTGTCAATTATACTATTTCCTTTTTTCTTAGCATATTTTACATACAATACATTCCACATACTAACGCCCCTCTGGCGCTACATCATTTTACGATGTAGATACTATAGACCGAGGACTTCAGCAGCCCAATCGTTGCGTTTCAAAGCTCTTCATTCTTGACAGTGGTAAGTCCTCCCCAGCATTCGGAGGATATTTATCTTCTGATTGGATAATCTTTTATTTATTAGTTGGTAGCCACGGCCTATCATGGTACCATCTTAGATCATAGCATAGCGGCTTCTTGGACAGAGATGTAGATGTTGATGTTGATGTAGAGGGTTCTTTTCCCTCATACTTCTTTCCTTTGTTATTGAGACTTTTCATTATCCATTCTGCTTCTTATGATAGACTGATATTGATATATGAGCCCATTGATAGGATAGCGTTTATATTCATTATATCATATCTTTTCTACTGATGAATTGACTGAACAATGGCAAAGAGAATGAGTGATCCGCTTGGGGGCAAGCGATAGTCTCCGAGTACCAGTCACATCTAGGGTACCCTCCTGAGGCATTACAAACTTGGTACGAAAACCTAAAGTTCGAGTGTCCTAGGGAGTCTATGAATCTATGTCTAGTAAAGTCTTATTTATGGGTCGTTGTGCACCACACTTCATAAGCAGGAGACTATAGGACATTAGGAAGTGTTACCCTTCTTCTATGATCTGAAATCGTGCTAAGAGTTAACTTGTGAAATCCTACATTTCACTCGTATGTTTACGCTTATGGAAAATGCCGCCTAAGAGAACAACCGCTCAAAGAGATGTTGCATCCCCCATTGCTGAGAACACCCAACCGGAGGCTCCGGTGCAAACTGAGACAAGGAGATGGGGATGCCCCGCTACTGAGGTTCCTCAGGCGCCCCCTACTTAACCCCAGCCAGCTCCCACTGCTGAGGTGGAATTCAGAGGAGCCATCATGATGCTAACTCAGTTGGTGGCCTCACAGGGGAATAGTAAGGGTTCTGAGGCTCCTAGTTCTGGATTGCAAGAGCCTTCAGCTGCAACTCGGCTCAGGGACTTTCAGAGGATGAACCCGTCAATATACATGGTGTCGAAGGTGGAGGAGGACCCACAAAACTTTATTGAGGAGATGTATAAGGTTCTGAGGGCCATGCATGCAGAGCTAGAAGGAGTTGAGCTTGCGTCCTATTAGCTAAAGAACATGGCTAATGTATGGAACACTCAGTGGGAAGTGAGTAAGGGTGAGGACACGAAGCCTGTGATGTGGGATGAGTTTGAAACTGCCTTTCTTGATCACTTCTTTCCTCAAGAGTTGAGAGAAGCAAAGGCGGATGAATTCGTGAATCTGAAGTAGGGAGGAATGACTGCGAAAGAGTAAAGCCTTAAGTTTATCAAACTATCAAGGTATGCTCCTAAAATGGTAAAGGATATAAGGTAGAGAATGAGGAGGTTTGTGTCTGGCTTGGCTAGGCATGTGCAGAGAGAGTGCAAGGTTGCATTGTTGATTCCTGGTATAGATATCTCCAGACTTATAGTGTATGCTCAGCAGATAGAGAAAGATAAGAGGAGGGATAGAGAAGAACACATGAGTAGAAAAGCAAAGTCAGCGGGACATGAGCCTAGCCCGCAAAGACAGAACAGAGGTGACAAATCTTATTTTCAAAAGAGATCACCACATCCCGCACCATCTATAGCAAGTGCGCCTGTGCAACCAACCAGGTATGATCAGAAATATCAGAATCTTCAAAGTTTCAGGACCCCGGGCGCTCACTCTCAGGCCAGTGTGACCCAGGGTGTAAGGGGAAAGCCACCTTGCAGCAAGTGTGGTAAGCTTCATCTAGGAGAGTGTCGTGTTGGCAAGTATGTGTGTTATGCCTATGGTCAGGCTGGTCATTTCAGCTATGAGTACCCGAATAGGAGGAAAGGGAGGGGAGTAGTAGAGCCCAGTCTTCGACAGCACCTCAGCAGGTAATCAATAGAGGGGTGCTCCTACTACAGTAAGGGAGGCGGGATAAACTACCTTTATGCTATGGGTAACCAACAGGAGCAGAAAGCTATAGCAGATGTTGTCACGGGTACGCTTCGTGTCTTTGCTTACGATAGCTATGCGTTGATTGATCTGGGTGCCACCTTATCTTTTGTAACTCCTTATGTGGCTAGAAAGTTTGGTATTCTTCCTGAGTATTTACTTGAGCCCTTTTTCTGCCTCTATCCCCACTGGAGAGTTTATCTTAGCTGAGAGAGTTTATAGGGATTATGTAGTGTCTATCCATCATAAAGACACATTAGCTGATTTGGTGGAGTTGGATATGGTTGATTTCGATGTGATAATGGGCATAGATTGGCTTCATGCTTGTTATGCTTCTGATGATTGTAGAACCCACATGGTTAGGTTCCAATTTCCTAATGAGCCTATCTTAGAGTGTAAGGGGAGCTCTGTTGCCCCTAAGGGAAAATTCATATCCTATCTTACTGCTAGAAAGTTGATATCTAAGAGTTGTATTTACCACCTCAGGCGAGTGAAGTCTAATGATGTTGAGTCTCCCACTCTTGAGTCAGTCCCGATAGTGAATGAGTTTCCCAAGGTCTTTCCTGATGATCTTCCTAGAGTCCCTCATGATAAGGAGATTGACTTTGGGATTGATGTTCTTCCCGAAACCAAACCTATCTCAATTTACCCTACAGAATGGCACCCGCAGAGTTGAAAGAATTGAAAGAGCAACTGAAAGACTTGTTAGAGAAAGGTTTTATAAGGCCTAGTGTCTCACCTTGGGGTGCTCCTTTCCTATTCGTGCGTAAGAAACAAGGATCATTAAGGATGTGTATAGACTAGCGACAGTTGAACAAGTTGACTATAAAGAATAAGTACCCTCTGCCAAGAATAGATGACTTTTTTGACCAACTTCAGGGTGCTACTTGTTTCTCCAAGATAGATCTCAGATCGGGTTACCATCAATTGAAGGTGAGGGAAAGTGACATTCCCAAGACAACCTTTAGGACACAGTATTGCCATTATGAGTTCTTGGTCAAGTCCTTTGGGTTAACAAATGCACCTGCAGCTTTCATGGACTTGATGAACAGGGTATTCTGACTATATCTTGACATGTTCATGATCGTGTTTATCAATGACATCCTAGTGCATTCGAGGAATGAGGAGGAGCATGCAAATCACCTTAGAGTGGTTTTGTAGACACTCAAGGACCATGAGTTGTATGCAAAATTCTCCAAGTGTGAGTTTTGGCTCAGTCAATGGCTTTCTTAGGCCATATCATTTTGGGAGATGGCATTCGGGTGGATACCTAGAAGATTGAGGTAGTTAAGAACTAGCCAAGACTAATTTCTCCAACAGAAATAAGAAGTTTCTTGGCTTTGGCTACCACAAATTTGTGGAGGGCTTCTCTTCTCTGTCAGCCCTTTTGACAAAGTTGACTCCGAAGAAGGCCAAGTTTTAGTGGTTCGAGGCATGTGAGAAGAGCTTTCAGGAGTTGAAGATTAGATTGACTAAGGCACCGGTGTTGACATTGCCAGATGGGACGGGTGACTTTGTGATATATTGTGATGCATCCAGATTTGGATTGGGGTGTGTGCTTATGCAGAGAGGGAAGGTGATAGCATATGCTTCCAGATAGCTTAAGATTCATGAGAAGAATTATCTGACTCATGATCTTGAGTTGGCAGCAGTGGTATTCACACTTAAAATCTAGCGTCATTATCTGTATGGAGTGTGTGTGGATGTGTTCACTGACCACAAGAGCTTGCAGTATGTGCTCAGTCAAAAAGAGCTCAACCTGTGGCAGAGGAGGTGGTTGGAGTTGCTCAAGAATTATGATATGAGCATTCTCTACCACCCAGGTAAGGCTAACATTATTGTTGATGCTCTTAGTAGGATGTCCATAGGTAGCACTGCCCATGTGGAGGAGGGGAAAAGAGAATTAGCCAAGGAAGTGCATAGATTAGCTCGACTGGGAGTGCAGCTAGAGGAGAACAACAAAGGTGGGGTCAATGTTCAGAATGGTTCTACTTCATCCTTAGTGTCTGAGGTGAAGGAGAAGCAAGAACAAGACCCTGTCTTACTCTAATTAAAAGAAGTGTTTCACAAGCAAAAGGTGAAGGTTTTCTCCAAAGGGGGAGATGGGGTATTGAGATATCAATGGAGATTGTGTGTACCTGTTGTTGATGGTGTTCGAGACAGAATCATGGACAAAGCCCATAGCACAAGCATTCCATTCATCCTGGCTCCACTAAGATGTACCACGACTTGAGGGAAGTCTATTGGTTGAATGGGACGAAGAAAGACATTGCGGAGTTTGTTTCCAAGTGCCCCAATTGCCAGCAGGTTAAGGTTGAACATTAGAAACCTTGTGGGTTAGCTCAGAATTTCAAAATTCCAGAATGGAAATGGGAGGTGATCAACATGAACTTCATCATGAAAGATCCTCTATACGAGGAAAAGGATACTTACTACGTATTGTTACCTTATTTGTTTACCTCAATCCAGAAAGCAGCATGATTCAATTTGGGTGATCGTAGACGAGATGACTAAATCAAACCACTTCTTGGCGACAAAGATAACCTATACGACTGAAAAGTATGCCTGACTTTACATTCGGGAGATTGTGAAGTTGCATAGGGTTCCCTTGTCTATCATCTCAGACAGAGGATCTCAATTCACCACTCAACTTTGGAGATCATTCCAGAAGGGGTTGGGTACGAAGGTGAATTTGAGTACCGTTTTTCACCCTCAAACAGACGGACACGTAGAGCGCACTATCTAGACCTTGGAGGATATGTTGAGGGCATGCGTGATTGATTTCAAAGGAAACTGGGATGATCACTTACCATTGATTGAGTTCGCGTATAATAATAGCTATCATGCCAGCATTCAGATGGCCCCGTATGAGGCATTGTATGGGAGGAAGTGTAGATTTCCGATTGGTTGGTTCGAGGTGGGCGAAGCTGAGTTGATTGGGCCTGACCTCATACACCCTTCTCTTGAGAGTCATCTAGGAAAGGTTAAAGATAGCTCAAAGTCTCTAGAAGTCTTATACAGATGTGAGAAGAAGGGACTTGGAGTTCGAGGTAGATGATTGGGTGTACTTGAAAGTGTCACCGATGAAGGGTGCCATGAGATTTGATAAGAAGGGGAAGTTGAGTCCCTATTACATCAGGCCATACCATATTGTAAGAAGGATTGGGAAGGTTGCCTACAAGTTAGACTTACCTTCCGAGCTAGATGGAGTTCACCCGGTGTTCCACGTATCTATGTTAAGGAAGTGTTTGGGGGGTCCAGCCTTAGCGATTCCTATGGAGAGTACGCGTGTGAAGGATAGCTTATCGTACGAGGAAGTTCTAGTCCAGATTCTTGATCGACAGGTTCGTAAGCTGAGAAACAAAGAGATAGCCTTCATTAAAGTTTTATGGAGGAATCAATTTGTTAAGGAAGCTACGTGGGAAGCTGAGGAGGCGACGAAACTCAAATGCCTGCATCTATTCGTGCCAAGAGATGACGATATTGAAGGTAAACAAACTCATTCTTATCATTTCTAAGAAATTCTTTTCCTTTAAGTTGATGCCTTGTTTTACTAAATTCCCGAGCCTAAGACAAATACAGATAGATGATGGACAGTGAGAGTTTGAGTGTTCCCAAGTGAGGAATAAGATGAATTATAAGGCTACTCGAGTCCCCGTATGACCTTTACTCATCATTCGAGGACGAATGATTCCAAGGGGGAGATGATGTAACACCCCATGAAATAACAAAATGCCCCTAAACTTGGTCGTATGCACAACGTATCTTCCCAAGCTCTGATGGAAAATCCGAGACCGGATTTGCATTAGTGCAAACAAATTGAGTTGTAAAATGGTCTCGACTTGGCTTTATCACGCAAAAATGCAAACTATAATTTTTCAAGAGGGCCTAAACCAGTGAGGTTTCCGCTCCCCTTCCGTGACGCAGAGAGGATGCGGAACCACACTTATACCTTTTTTGAAAATTTTGACGAAAGTCAAAAATGCGAAAAATGTAAAAATACACTAGTGCGCGTTGCGTACTAGTGCAGGAGGAATTCAAAAATTTTCTTTTAATTCGAGAAGGGCAATTTCATCCTTCCTGACATATTTTTATGTCCCCCGCATGGTTTTAAACATATATTCATGTGAAAAGGGGTTAGACCCATTATTTTCATAGATTTTATGCAAACTCTAGAGAGAAGAAGAGGAAAGTCAAGCAAGGGTTTCAAGAATCTTCCAAGTTCTTCAAAAGATTTTCATTCCCAGGTATGTAAAGGCTACCCAAAAGCATGGGATTGCTCTCCCATGTGCCAATGTAGAGTTAAGATAGCAAATTCATATCTAGAAGCTTTGATTTGTGAATTCTTGAAGGTTCTTGGGTATTTACTTTAAGTTCTTGAATGAGTACTTTGGGTTTTTGAATAATTGCTTCAATTGTTATACACTATCTTGAAATTATGTTTCCAATCTTTAAACAACAATTTTATATCATGAACGGGTGATCATCATGCTTAAAACTTACTGTATTTTCACCTTATTATATGATTATGACTTGATCCTTAAAATTCCTTCTCCATAATGACTTGAATAATGAACTTAGGGGTTGTCTAGAGCCTTAAATATTTGAGGATGATGTCTGACTGAGTCTAAGTCCTGAATTGAGTGTGGGGATGACTGCGATAGCTGAAAACAATTGTTAATAGGGTTGAATGGGTATAGTTCCCTTAAATTGGACAGAAAATATTGCCCGGAGAGGTTGGGTGATGAGAATTCTTGATGGATTGACAGACTTATGAGTATATTGAGTCCTGGGATGAGTATTAGCACCGAAATGGGTAAGAATGTGTCTCATTCTGACCCATTAACTACGTGGCTAGCATAGGAGAGGATTGGACCGTGAAAGCGGATCTTTCCTTTGTCCCAAAAGAGGACTTGACAGACTTTTGGATCCACGGACAGACTCGTCCTTTACCCTGGCAAGGTACTGGACAGATATGGCAATGACAATCTCTTTGTTATATCACAACTGGCTCATAGGTAGTGGTTGTCGGTTATAGAAACTCCTAGATAGGTTTCATGATGATAGAACTCTGATATAATGTGAAGACTTGATGCTTGATAGCTAGTGAGGTGATAGGGTCTTGTCTCTTATATCTGAGGTGAGGCTGAGTGATTGATGAGTGTCAATTATACTATTTTCTTTTTTCTTAGCCCGTTTTACATACAGTACATTGCACGTACTAATGCCCCTCTGGCGATGCATCATTTTATGATGCAGATACTATATACCGAGGACTTCAGCAGCCCGATCGTTGAGGTTCAGAGTTCTTCATTCCTGATAGCAGTGAGTCCTCCCCAACATTCGGAGGATATTTATCTTCTGATTGGATAGTCTTTTATTTATCAGTTGGTAACCATGGCCTATCATAGTACCATCTTAGATCATAGCTTAGAGGCTTCATAGACATAGACGTAGATGTCGATGTTGATGTCGATGGATCTTTTCCCTCATACTTCTTTCCTTTGTTATTGAGACTTTTTGTTATCCATTCTTATATCGTATCTTTTCCGCTGATGAATTGACTGAACAATGGCAAAGAGACTGAGTGGTCCACTTGGGGGCTAGGTATAGTTTTCGAGTGTTGGTCACGTCTAGGGTACCCCCCTCCCAGGGCATGACAAAACAGTCCACTTTTTACACAGTGGCGCGTCGGAAGTGACGCGGATTTGCCACTGGAAAATGCATTCTTGGAATTTCATAATTGCTAATCTTTCACTCTTAAATCGGGGTTAGACCCTTTTTCACCTAATTTTGATCCCTTGAACAAGAATATGAAGTCAAATTTTTAAAATAGCAAACGAATTTTGAGATATATGGAATTTAAAATTCTAAGCATTCCGAGGCATGTTTTTGTACACTTTTTGGGGTCGTTTCATCTCCGCGCGTGTTGTTAGTCTCGTATTTCCATAGCAGTGCGGTAATATCTCTAAAGAAGATACTCTGCATTTAGACGATCAGTTTGGACTGGAATCCCATAGCTTAAGTATTCAGCATATGCAGCAACCAACACACCGCAGTCATTGAAAAAATTGAAATAAAAAATTAATTATAGGCATCAAAAGATAAAAGTAGTAATAAAGATAATATAGAGTACAAACAATAGTGTAACACTTATTTGGCTAGATACCTAAAGTTTACTTACTGATTAGATAACTGAATAAGGTGCTAGATACCTAAAGTTTACATACTAAATACCATAAGTTGCATGTCTAGGCACCTATGTAAATGTATTGGTACTTGAATGTATAATTTCAAGCAGGTGGTTTTTTACTTTACAAAAAAATATTTTTACTTGTTTGACAGAACGTCTGTGTTAGGAAGGAAACCATAGATTTGGTACTTATAAAATTTAACAAAATAACCAAGAACTTGAATAACCCTATGTGTTGGTATCAGCAACTGATTAATATCTACTATGTATTAACAACATAAAAGTTGAATATGCTAACCAAATTTGAGAGGTATCAAACTATAGTAGCATCAGCTTGTGTATCAATTTAACAATATTTTCCATTTAAACAAAAAAATTTAAAAGGTATCAAAATACAACAACAAACTTTCTACTATTGAATGATCATCAATAAAGCTTTACTATCTGATAAAATTGTTCCCAACTATTTACATTTTTTTTATATAATTTAATGAGTTCGTTGGAGAGAGAAATAAACATGATAGATCTCTCCTGGTTCATTGAGAAAGTTTTGTTGAATTCATCTTGTGGTGGTTCAAGAAGAGGGTCATGTGCCTTTCCTTTTGAGTTTGTGTATTTTAAAATGCATGCACCAGTGACTCTTTGCCATTGTGATTGGTTCACAAATCTTACACTTGCCACAATATAGTAATCAGAACTTACATTCTAATCCATAGATACGTAATATTTTTTCTTTTGCAATAGAGATGCATCAAGAAACAAAATCAACAGATGATTCATATGAAATCATATCACTTTTCCCTTGGATCGTTTCACTCTTACCTTCTAACTTGATCAGATTCAATGTTGCATCGAAGAAACAAATATCATCTAACTCTAAATCGAAATTATCAACGCATAGTTGATGCATTCCGAAACCAGGCTCTTTTTCTTTTCTCCAAAATTCAACATGCCCAATTCAAAAATGATTCAGAATTTTTGAATTTTAAAGCTAATAATTTGTTACACAATTGTTGGGATTGATTATACCTACTTGAATGTTATAGCGCTAATTATGGAGTAAAAATTAAACAACAAGATTTTTTTCATATTTATCAAAACAGACTTAAATGCATAATAGGACTCTTCTAAGTATCACGCACAAATTTCACGTATCCATGTAGCTTTAAAAAGTAGGGATTTTTAGTAATTTAACAAAGAGTGGGGATTTCTAGAAATTATCTTTAAACAGTATGGTATTTATATAATTTATACTTAATATTATTACTTTTATTTTTAATTTTTTGCTTCATTACAGTATTTTGTTTTGACCTACTTCATCTTGTATCTTTAAAAAGGTCAAATAAAGATGAATAAATTATCTCACAAAATAAAAATATATATAGAAACTATATATATTTTTGTTGTTGTATGGGGTGGAGTGTTGGCCAATTAAAAAGGCACGTGTTCAGAAGATGCATGTCACAGAGATGAGGATGTTGAGATGTATGTGTGGCCACACCAGGAATGACAAGGTTAGGAATGAGACCATTCGGGAGAAGCTAGAGGTGGCCCCGGTGGCCGAAAAGATGAGGAAAGCGAGACTGCGATGGTTTGGACATGTGCAGAGAAGGAGTATTGATGCTCCTATTAGGGGGGGCGAGAGGTTGTCTTTGGGAGCTACACGAAGGGGTAGAGATAGACCAAAAATATACTAGAGGGAAGTGATTAGACATGATATGGTGGAACTTGATCTCACTGAGGACATGACCTTATATAGGAAGAAGGAGGTCGTGAATTAGGGTAGTAGGCTAATTGGTAGGGTTAGGTGGGGTATAGTAGGGTTAGGGGGAGAGGGGTGTTTTTGTGTGCATTTGTGTGTGTGTCGTAGTATGTGTTAGTTTTATCGTAATTACATACTGCCTTATGTTATGTATTATTAGTCGACCTAGTCGCTCTTTTTATTCCTTCCCTTTCCTTTTGTCATATCTAGTTCTTTCTGCTTTTAGATTTTGAGATGAGGGTCCCCAAGAAACAGCCTCTCTACTTCTAAGAGGTAGTGGTAAGGTCTGCGTACACTTTACCCTCCCCAGACCCCACTTGTGGGATTTTACTGGGTATGTTGTTGTTATTGTTGTTGTTGTTAAACTATATCAAGAAAATGTTTACGTTAAAAAATTGTGCCAAAAAAGATTGTAACTAAATGTTTTTACAATATTTCAAAATTTCATATAATTGACTATAATAAGAATGATGGATAGAGTTATTAGAGAATAATACATTAATTTTTTCCTTTTTATTAAACTATTTTTATTATGAAATAAGCAACATTATAAAAGATGGAGGATTCTTATCAGAATGATGGAATAATTATATTTATAACATGATTTGGTTTGATCTCTTTGCACTCATATTAATTACAATATATTTTTGCACTAACTAATATGATTAACGATGGGATGTTATGCTTTTAATGATCAAACTAGTCCCCTCGTTAATGTTGCATTAAAATTTATCTTTAACAGTTAAAAATATTTGGTCACTATAAGTGTATTTATAACGACCGAAAAAAATTTTGATCACTATAAATATATTTATAATAACGGAAACAAATTTGGTCCCTCTAAGTATATTTATAACAACCAAAAAAAATATTTGGTCCCTATAATTATATTTATAACGACCGACAAAAATTTGGTCACAATATGTATATTTATAACAATCCAATTCATTTTCCTTCGTTAATAGTTGTTAAAAGTCTTCTTTCTTGTAGTGTTTTCAGTTTTTCGTAAGGGGCATTCTAGACATTTTTCAACCTCTCCTACACTTAAAACACGATTAAAATAGGTCGTTTTTAGTCTAAGAAGGATTTTTAAACACATTCTAAGTCCTTTCAAGCTAAACATGAGTTAAAGTTCTTGAGAGAAGAAGAGAAAGAAGCTAGGGTTCCAGAGGTTGGAGTCAAATATTTGAGAAGATTAATGTCATCCTTCATTCCAGGTATATAAGGCCAAACTACAACAACAAAATACCCGGTGGAATGCCACAAGTGGGGTCTGGGGAAGGTAAATGTATGCAGACCTTACCACTACCTCATAGAAGTAGAGAGGCTATTTCCTGAGAACCCTCATCTCAAAAATCCATAAGTAGAATTGTCCTCTCATGTGCCCTCATTGATGGTAATAGAAAGATTGTGAGCATAATGAGTCTCCATGTATGTATCTTGCATGTTTTCTTATAAGTTACGTATATTTTATGTACTTTCACATATGCTTTTTATCAGTCATTTTAGAAAACCCTACATATTATTTCATAAAAGATTGCAAGAATGAACTTAGAAGATGAATCTAGAGCCTTGACAGTATGAATTTGCATGTGATTGTGACTGTGGTCTTGATATGAAAGTGTTGTTGACGATGTTGATGAAATTGATTTTCCTAGAGTCTTAAAGATCATGAATTTACCCTAAAATAATGATCCTTATCCAAGAGTTGATGGTTGATGTAATAAATTGAGTTAACAATATCCAATGAGACTACTTAGAGGAGTAATCCTGATGATTGATGTCTTATGAGAATGTTGAGTCCTGGGAGGAGTATTGAGCACAGAATTGAGTAAGCTAGATAACAACTTTGTAATACCCCAAATTTTTTAAGCTAAGACCGAGTCATCCTTCATATGATATAGAATTTTAATTGATGATTCCTAATTAAGTATAGGTGTTAAAGTCAATTTCTTAGTTTGGAAATAGAATTGGAGATGATCTAAGGTCACACGAACCCTCTAGTAAAAAGTTAAGCTAAAAATTTTTCTTAGCATTCGATTTCCACTGTAAGATTTTATAAATGTTAGGTGGAATAATGACTTTTAGGTTGTATATACATGTCAGGGATAATTCCTAAGTATTTAAAGTATATTAGATGTAATTTAGAGTCATAAGGGATCTTTTACATCAACTTAAGTCCAAAGAATTTCTATCGACTAAGTTTTCGTATGAGTTGATAAAAGGGTCAACTTTAAATAACCATATCTTCTAAAGTGTAACAACTTAGATGACCCATAATATATCAAATCGAATATATTTGAATTAGTTTTTCAACGCATCTAATTTCGCCTTAATCTGAGTTTGGAGTAAAAAGTTATGACCATTTTACTGAAGACCTACAGAGCTGTCTAAAGGTCCGCCACAGCTCCGCATCGCGGACCTGATGCAAACCTTTTTTGGATAAGCTAAATGATGTCCCTTCTTTTTATTTTGAGGGTACTTTTATCCTAAAACCTTTGTTGGTCTATTTAAGGTCCAAAAATGCATAAAACGTCAATTTTCATAATTAAAACCCTCTCCTTCTCTCCTAAACATAAACGCTCAAGAATCATCAAGAAATTCAAGTTAGGGTTAGATTTCAAGATTCATCATCAAGGTAAGTTATTCTTTATAAATTTCAAGCTACCCAACCCAAATTTCTTCATCTATTCATGAATCTCTAATATAATCTTAAATCATAACATAGGGTTTCAAGAAAATGAATTCAAGAATTCCAAGAAAGGATTCCTTGATTCTTCTTTTTCAAGAATTAGGGTTCTTCATCAACAACTCTAAAGACTCTAGGTCAAGAATTCAAGAATCGAAGAGAATTCCTTTAACCAATGTCCTTTCAAGTCCTTTCACTTTAAAAAAAACCACTAAGATCGAGGATTTTCTCCAAGAAAGCTAGTATTCATGTGCCCAGATCGTTACGCCTTTCATACGAGTTGGAACTTACCCGACAAGGAATTTTGATTGTAATATCAACTTTTCAGGTATGTAAAGCTAAACTAAAAGTATAAGATTGTTCTCTCATGTGCCCTATAGATGGTCATAGAAGAGTCAAAAGTCTAATGAGTCTACATACATGATTCTTGATGGGTTTTCTAAAAAATTATATTGATTACATGTATTTTCTTATGTTAACGATCATCATAAACATATTTTCTTGAATTGAATATTTTTCATGAGATATTGCATAACCGTACATGATAATTTTGAAAGCATACACGAATGAACTTAGGAATCGAGTCTAAAGCTTTGATTTGAGAATGTCGATTCAGGTTGTGATGTGAGAATGATGATGAGTTGATAGAACTTAAGAGTCCTATGAGTCTCCATAAATGAACTCTAATGATTTGTCTATTTGATTGTTCCATAATGATTGATCAAAACCTTGAGTTATTAATTTAGAGTTGAATTAATGAGATGATGTGAGTCTTTATGAGACTGATTGAATGATGAGTGCCTCCATAAGGATGATTATGATAGTTTGATTGGGATGGATTGTCTTATGAGCATTGAGTCTTGGTAAGAGTATCGAGCAACGAAAGAGTAAGAGTTAGTCCAACTCGCATTCGTCAAACTACATAGCAAAGCGGAGGTGAGGAGTAGGACCATCACATTACATTATGTTGAGGTTCCCTCTTATTAGAAGTCCCTGAAACAATAGAGAACTTGTAAATTGTTGTCTCCATTTTGGACTTGTCCATTATGGTTTTGAGTCGTTCTCTACCTGGTAAGTATGAAATGGTTATGGCAACATCAGCGTGATTGTTGTACAATCACTGGGTCATAAGTGATTATTGTCGACAAACTCCCAGAAAGTTCCCACCTTAACTACTCTGAGTCGAGACGAGATGAGACGTGATGAGATAAGTAAAGTTTTGTTCTATTGAGTTGAGTCTGATTTGATTGATGAGGTTTGATGGGTTGATGGGTCACTTGTCTACTCTTTATTCTTGCTTTAGATAGACTTTGATATGTTGATTGTTATTATTCTTAAGTTGATTGATATTTCATATTATTCTACTTATTTCGATTTCATTCATCTATTTTACATATCGTACATTTCACGTATTGACGCAACTCAGCGTTGCATCATTTTATTATGCAAATAAAGGGATTAGAGATCATCAACAGGCGCATCGTTGAGGATCTAGGACGTTCAGCTGATTGGTGAGCCTCTCCTACTCC
>JAABOM020076797.1:0-33744 GCA_011800125.2 Solanum clarkiae | reverse complement strand
AGTGAAGAATGAGCTTGTAGGAGCTGATTTGCCCTTTTTAAATTTGAGCCTTGGCCGACTTACTAAGGCTAGATAAGAAATCCCGTCAGTAAGGCAACGGGACACTAAATGGTTCTTAGGATGTTGGACAGACCGTTACATGGTCCATCTGGTCATACTTGGCTTCAAGGGTGAGCGGCTGCTCCACATGCCATCAAACGGGCCTTGTGAGTTTAAACGGTCCATGAAATGGAAGGTTGCCCATGCTTTAATCATTTTCTTGCTTGTCTCTTCACACGCCTCTACGTCACGGATCGTGGTTGGTCACATGGTCCATGAAATGCTCTGTCTGTCCTCCCTTAACATCTTTTGCTTGCTTTTCGATGATGATGTCTCCACGTCACTTTGACGGTCGATTGCACGACCCTTGTCACTCCCATTGACTCCTTAAATGAGCCATGAAGCCCGCTTTAGCTATTTCATGTTGCGATACCTTTAAGTATGAGGCCAGGATGGGCCTCGCGGTCCATGTAGCATTACACGAGCTGTGTAGGGTTCCGTGTACCCACACTTGGTTCCATTTTTGCTCCTTTTTTATCCTTTTTCCATAAGTTCGCCCATTTTTACCTGCCTTAGTCATTTTTCCTGAAAAATCACAAAAATAAACATAAAAAACAAGTTTGCTTGAAAACTCACAAAAATCCTTTGTTTCAAGCATTATAAGAGTCATACATCTATGAATCATCACGGAGCTGAGTTGATTAGACCTAATCTTGTCCATCAGTCCATGGAGAAGGTGAAAGTCATCAGGGAAAGGTTGAAGACAAAACAAAGTTATAAAAAATCTTATATTGATGTGAGGAGAAAGGACTTGGAGTTTGAGGTGGATGATTGGGTGTACTTGAAGGTGTCACCCATGAAGGGTGTCCTGAGGTTTGATAAGAAGGGAAAGTTGAGTCCACGTTATATCAGACCATACCATATTATGAGAAGGATTGGGAAGGTTACTTATGATCTAGACCTGCCTTCCAAACTAGGCGGAGTTCATCATGTGTTCCATGTTTTGATATTAAAGAAGTGTTTGGGGGATCCTCCATTGGAAATTCCTATTGAGAGTATAGGAGTGAAGGATTGCCTTTCCTATAAAAGAAATTCCAGTCCAAATCATTGATCGACAAGTTCGTAATGAGAGGAATAAGGAGATAGCCTATGTCAAAGTTCTATAGAGGAACCAATTTATAGAGGAAGCTATGTGGGAAGCTGAGGAAGCAATAAAAATCAAATACCCGCACCTATTTCTGCCGAATGATGATGATGTCGAACGTAATATCCCTATCCTTAATGCTATTAAGTTTCCTTTCTCGAGTTGATGTGCTAATTCTATTCTTGAGTCTAAGATAGAGATGTAGATAAGTGATGGATAGTTGAGGGTTTGAGGGTTCGAGAGTGAGGAGTGAGATGAGATTTGAGTCTACTCGTGCTTTATTCTACCTTTACTTATCATTCGAGAATGAATGATCCCAAGAGCGAGATGATGTAACACCCCATAAGATTTATCAAAACACCCTTAGAACGTAATCGTGCGCATAATGCATCTTCCAAAGCTCCGATGGAAAATCTAAGACTTGATTTGTGATCAACACGAAAAATCTAATTGGAAAAAGGCTCCGACCCGATTTTAGAGCAACTGCGTTGAAAAATAATTTTTGCAAGTTTAACCGAATGTAGTGAGGGTGTGTGACAGGGCTGCAATGCTGACCCATTGCAAAGACACACTTATGTTTTTTTCTTCATTTTCGACGGAGGTTGAATTCCAGAAAATACACTGGTGTGCGATGGGTTTGCGTCCCGAATCAGTGCAATTTTGGTGACGAGTTTTCTTTTAATTCTAGAAAGGGTATTATGGGTACTCCTTACCTATTTTAATACCCCAAAATGTGTTTTAACTCCTTTAATTCATATGAAGGTTACAAACCCATTATTTTTCTAAGTCTACTAATGGGCGTTCTGAGAGAAGTAGAAGAAAGAGTTGAGGGTTTCGAAGTTCGGGTCTAATTTCTTGAAGAAGAGTTGGTTATTCTTTATCCTAGGTATGTAAAGGCTATGCAGTCTATGAGATTATTCTTCCATGTGCCCCTTGATTGATTTAGGTTGAATAGTTGGATGTGATTTGTCTAGTTTGTGATATCTTGAATGTAATCTTGAAAACTATCTTTCATTTTTTCCATGTTTTCTTAAACTAATGACCATTATACTTTGAATTACCTGTTTATCTATATTAGGGTATGATTGTGTATCTACCCTACATGATTTCCTTATTAAAGACTTCAAGAATGAACTTAGAGGTAACGTCTAGAGCCTGGACTATCAGGGTGTATTGATTTCTATAGTCTGTGCCCTGAGATGAGTACAATGATGATGAAGTTGATGAAAGTAGTGTCCTTAGAGTTTAAATGAGATTGAGATAGAGTTTGAAAGGGTGATTCTATTACTTGAGTTGATAGGGTTAGATGAGATGAGGTCCTTGTCAGAGAGAGGTTGGTTGTATAACCATGCTGATGTTTATAGACATATGAGCATGTGGAGTCTTAGGAGGAGTATTAGCACCGAAATGGGTAAGAGTGAGTCCCACTCGCACTCATTAACTACATGGCCAGCATAGGAGGGGATTGGACCGTGAAAGCAGATGTTTTCTGTGTCTCGCAGAGGACTTGATAGGATTTGTTTGGGATCCCCTGATAGACTGGTCCTTTACCCCGGCAAGGTACTAGGTGGATGTCGCAATAACATCTCTTCATTGTATCATCACTAGCTCACAGGTGATTGTTGTCAGTTAGAGAAACTCCTAGATAGGTTTTGTTGATAGTACTCTGAGGTTGATGTGATAGTATGAGTCTTGATTAATGGTTATGTGATGGAGTCCTGTCCCTTATTCCGAGTTGAGACTGAGTGATGGATGAGTTGATGTCATATTATATTGTTTTGCCCGTATTGTCTATTTTAGCCCATTTTACATATAGTACATTCCATGTACTAATGCCCCTTTGGTGTTGTATCATTTTATAATGCAGAGTCTCTAGACAGTAGACTTCAATAGGCGAATCGTTGAGGCTCACCGATTCCTAGAGAGAGACTTGGTGAGTCTTCCCCTGCATTCGGAGGATGCTGTTTCCCTTTTTCTATTACTTCAAGTTATTTCGTTTGATATGGTAGCCATGGCTTGTCATGGTACCTTCTTAGACATTAATTATAGAGGCTTCATAGACATTGACAGATGATAGTTGACGTTGGGGTCTTTTCCTCTGTTTTCTTTTTATAATGAGATTGCTATTCTGTTCTTATTCCATACGATAGACATAGTGATAACATTGTAGCCCACTAATAGCCGTCTAAATTCATGAATGTCTTTCGTTAATGTACTGACTGAATGAGTGTGATAGGACTAGGTGGTTCGCTTGGGAATAGCAATAGTCTCCGAGTGCCTATTACTCCTAGGGTACCCTCCCGAGGCATGACAAATACGGCTAGACTTAGATTGATTCATTAAGTAATTCATATGTTTATCGTTAGTTCCTTTTGTTTTACTTTCTTTATGTTTTTATTTCTTTGCAGGATATATGAGTCATGTATTCCCAACAGTCAGAGTCAAGGACATCCCTTAACTCCATTTGATCTAGAGATCTACAGAATTACAAGATGAATGACCCAAGAAAATGCCAATAACACGACTAATGCAACTTTGAAACAGGGTAAAAATGATGATAAGAGGAATGAGAACCCACCTAATTTGGAGGACATTCCACAACCTGGGGAGTTCAATGCCAATGCTTTACAGTGGATTCAGTACAGGTTAGACCCGATGGCTATGGATGTGACTGGAGCTATTGTATTGCCACCACTACCGGCAGACAAAACATTCACAGTCTAGTGTTGATTATTTCATATGCTGCAGAACCGTGGGTTATTTGTGGGCTTACCATCAGAGGATCCACATAGCCACTTGCACAATGTGGCATTTGTTTGTAAGAGTATGATGGGGACACAAAATCTGTCTATGGATGCTGTAGGTCTTTGTGTCTTCCCATTGTCTCTCACAGGCAATGCCACATTATGGCTATTTAAGCTCCCACAGAGTTCAATAACTAGCTGGGTAGATTTGCAGAAGGCTTTTTTGGAGAGGTACTTCCCTAGATCGAAGAAACTCAAGTTGAAGAACCAGATCAAAAACTTTGAACAACTTCCTAGTGATTCGATAAGCACTACTTGGGAGCAGTTTACTAAATGTATGAGGAGCATCCCTGACCATAAGATAGTTGATGATGCCTTAGTGGAGATCATCTACCGTGCCCTTGATGAGAATAGTCAGATTTGTGCTGACACTATCATAGGGGGTATATTTCCAGATCAACCATTTGCAAGGATTTGCGGAGCGCATGTAGCAAGTTGTCAAGATGAATCGTGTATGGGGAAAGTGGGATAGATCTCCATGAAGATTTCATGTGCTATCTGTGTGGGTTTAGAGCAAGCCAAGATTAATAAAGAGATTATGTAACAACTTGGTCAGCTTTACACAAGCATAGATGTAGTAATTAAACAGGATCAAGAAAGAGCAAATACATGGTTCACCAACTTTCACATGCCTCCATGCATAAGGAGCCATACTATGAGGAGGACACATGTTTTATGAATGATTAGACAGGGTTTTTTTTTGGACTAATGCCCAAGGGTCCAATCAGGACCATTGGCGCTAAGGTCAAGGAAACCAAGGTCGGAACTATGGTAGAGATAGAGCTTTCAGACACAACCAGGGTGGATACTATGATAGGAACAGGGGCCCATATGCAGATTGGGGTCGTAGAGAAGGCTTCAGAAATAGTCTTTATGTTCCACCACACAACCATGACACAATACAGGCAATTCCAGAGTTAAGGAGATGTTTGATCACTTGTTGAAAAAGGCTGAGATACAAGATGAAACTCTAACGGGCATGAAATAAGATATTTCAAGCATAAATTTGAAAATAGAGTCTCATTCTGTGGCTATTGAATATCTTGACCAACAATTTGGTCAAGTGTTAACTCAGTTGAATCAGCATCATAAGGGTACACTCCCTAGCCAGACAGTGCAAAATCCTATGAATGAGGGGCAATGTATGACGGTTACTACTAGGGGTGGCAAGAGCACTATTGATCCTCGTATGTCGGTAGATGAGGAAGATGTTCGTGAGGAGTTGGTTGCAAGAAAGGATGAGGATGGAGGAGATAATTGTGGCAAGGATAGGGTGAGTGAAGTAGATGAAGCACAACAGAAGTTTAAGCCCGTCCCTAGGGCTCTTCCTCCTTTCCCTCAAAGAATCATAAAGAGAGAATAGGAAGGCAAGTTCAAGAACTTTCTCTCCATGCTTTAGCAGCTATCTATCAACATCCCTCTCATTAAGGCTTTAGAGAAAATGTTGAGCTATGCCAAGTATATGAAGGAGTTGGTCACCAAGAAGAGCACTGAGTTAGGAACTTTGTCAAGATTTTCAACATTGCAATGTTATCACTACGAAGTCCTTAGCTCAGAAGTGTGAAGATTGAGGTACTTTTACTATACCTTGTAATATAGGTGATGTAGAGTTCGCAAGGGCACTATGTGATTTAGGTGCCAGTGTCAATTTGATACCCTTTGCGGTCTACAAAAAGCTTGGATTAGAAGAACCTACTCCTACTAGCATGCGATTGTTATTGGCAGATAGAACAATTAAGAAGCCTATGGGGATACTCTATGATTTATTGGTTAAAGTGGAAAAACACATATTCCCTGCGACTTTGTGATTCTAGATTGTAAGGTTGACTTTGACGTCCCGATCATCTTGGGTAGACCATTCCTAGCCACAGGACGAGCTCTAGTGGTATTGAATTTGGTCAACTTAAGTTTAGGTTTAATTACAAAGAATTTGTCTTCGACATCCGTCAGTCGATAAAGCATCCAGATGAGTTCAAGAGTAAATACTTGGGCAATTGGTAAAGTCTGACTAACCAATTTGCGTAAGTCGTGCTGCGAAAATCAATTAGGTGCTACTTGAGAGGCAACCCAAAGTTTTTGATGTAATATCATAGTTATAGGTATATTTTTCAGTTTTTAGATTCATAGGTAGTTATTTTCTTGTGTTTTGATTGTAATCTTGGACAATCGGTTGGTTACATATAGGGTAACAATGTATTTTGTGAAGAGTATGTAGGTACAGGACTAAGTCAACAAATTTGGCTGAGAAAAGCATCATGTTAAGTTTCTATGACTTGGTCTATGAGTCGTAAATCAATTTACGACTTGTACCCCATCTTGTAGAGATTTTTCAGTAAGCAGGAAAATTGTGCACTCCAATCTATGAGCCAACATTATGATTCATAGATCAACCTATGAGTCATGAATGAGGTTCATGGATTTCTAAAATTTTGCTAAGTATACAGGGTTCTACGAAACCATGACTCAGCGATAGAACCATCTATGACTCATGATCGGGGTTTAGTAGACCCAACCCCAATAACTTTTTCGTATGACCCCGTAAAAGTATAAAAAGAAGGTCAATTTATTTTGACCCCTATTTGACCTAAATTGACTAAAATTTACCTTGCTTTCCCTTCCCCTCTATTTTCCAATCAATTTCTGACCACCGTGATCACTTTTTCCGGTGAGATTTTCGGCATCTAGGGTTTTGTGATTATTCACGTTCTGTCATCTTCTTCAAGCTACATCTCCACTCTTAGTAATTTATCAATTTAATTTTAATCTTTAACTTGACTTGTTTAATTGGTTGATTTGAAATGGATGGGTACAGTGTTTAAACAAGTAACCATTGTGTGAATTTGAATTGTGTTATTTGAAATTGGGTTGCCCATAGTTGAATTGTTACTTGAATCCAGAATTAGGTATTTTGTCCTTCTGATTGTTAATTTGAATCATCCACCATGTTTGATTGAATATTATTGAAAGGTTGTTTCTTGTAAAATTGGTGGGTGATGACATAGGTACATAATAGCTTGAATGAATTGGGATGGTTGGAACCATAGGATAATGCATGTTTAATCATTTTTGATGGGGTGATTATATGTTGAAATTGTTGGGGGTAGGGTTGTATGATTAAAATCATATGGGTGAGTGTGTTCTTGCTTTGATGATGATCGAACTAATTGTTAAAAATGTCTTTTGGGCTTTGTGTGATGGATTCAGAAACTCAGGTGACTGAGATTTCTGGTCTACGAGTGTCTTTTACGACCTGTAGAGCATTTTACGAGTCATAATTACCCCTCGTGTAGAATTCTAGAAACTTGATGTTTCTGAGTTTCCATTAGACAATACCTTCTATGTGTCATATGTCACTTTACGACTCGTAGATAGGTCTCATAGACCCTGCCTGAATCTAATTACTCACTGGAGTTCTCTACAACTCCAATCTACAACTTGTAAACCACTTTACAGGTCGTACCTGTTCTCGTATGCTTTTTCCCAGTGGCAAAAATTATTCTGAACTTCTGGTCTATGAGAGAACTCTACGACTCCTAGTGTTCACTATGACTTGTAAAGAGGATTTCGTAGAGCCTTTCTGCAATTGTACTCAGATAATTTTTGAATTTCATTTCTTGATTTTTGGGGCTAACCATGGTACGTTTATGTCTATATTATAGGTATTATGGCCCCAAAAGGTAGATGTACTGAGACTGAGGCTTTGAGGAGAAAGCTCAGAGATGAGCCTTTAGATGAGGAGCATTAGGGTGATGAGCGGACCCCTCAACTGAGTGGGTCACTAGAGATCATGGATGTTAGACTAGACCCAAATGCTGTGATACCACTGACCAGAGCCGTAGCCAAAACTGGGTGTACTCAAGCTCCGGTTGCTAGTCCTTCCCAGTTTGAATAGGAAGGTAGTGACGAGAGTGGGAGCAATATGCCATAGATGACTCCATATGGAGAGGAGTCTAGTTCTGAGGAGGGCTCTAAGGAAGGAGCAGATATAAAGTACTCTGTCACACCATCATCATCATTAGCACCAGATGCCTTTACTAACCGGTAGTGTGTCGAGGGCATGGGGGTGATATATTTTGAGGGCATGCAAACAAAGGAATGGGGAGAGTTGACCCGTTCTATCTATGAGAAGCAAAGTTATTGCAAATGGACTTAGCCCTGTCCCCGGACATGATGATTTGTTATGGGCTCATGTGGCTGGTAGAGTAACTTGGATAGTACTCCCCAATGCTGGTGAGGGAGTTCTTTGTATCTTATGCAGCCACCATACAACATTCTCTTCCCGAAACATCTCACTTAGCCTAGGCTGACAGAGACATGAATGAAAGGTCAGCAAGTAGACATTTCAGAGGATGCTATCCATTCATATGCTTTTTTGTCTTGAGTACCATGCCCTTGATCTATAACGGAGCTTGATTATAGGCTGGGGCAGGCCAGGAACCCATTGATTATGAAGGATCTTAAGCATCAGATCACACTTTTGAGATGGGTGGCTAGTCATATTGCAGAGCAGGATCCGAAACTTGCTTGGGTCACCACCTACACAGAACCTATCGTCAAGGCTTCGCTTAGCTTTCCCGCCAAATTTTGGTGGGCCATTATTTGATCACGCATCCGGCCAACCTTGGCAGATAATACTCTTAAGTTGGAGCGTGCAGTTCTGGTTGCCAGCATCTCGGCTGGATATGATATAGATTGGGCTCTCCTCATTGCCGAGTAGATAAATGAGGCCGCACTAAAGATGGACACCTCCATCTCTTTCACTTGTTTGATCTACAGACTCTACGTAGAGTCTAGGGTGGAGATTTTACATTAGTTATACAGATTAGTAGTGGCCCAGAACACTTTAGAGCCCTGCCTGATTAAGGCTGATGAGAACCCGTTGGCACTGTGACGAGCACAACCTCTACCTCCACCAGAGATATTTGCCCCAGCGCCACCGCCTGATTGTTCGGAGAGAGTCACCATCATTACTGCTACTTCTACAGAGGAGAGTCCACTATAGCATGGTGCAGATGAGAAGGGACCCACTATTGCTACTATCACACCAGAGGTCACTATTTCACAGACTCCTATAGTGGGCATAGTCTACATGTCCGCCGCTTCTTTTCAGGCCATGGCACGGAGATTATCACATGTTGAGGTCCAGTTGACTCAACTTGTTCAGCAGATTATGCTATGGGTCCGGTAAGCTATTACAGATTTGGAGGGTCGGAGTCCGACATTCACAGTCGCTACTATTCAGGATCGTATTTTCGCTATGGCTGCCCACATTGATGCCTTTAAGGAGCGGGTATTAAAAAAGATTGGCCGAGGCCCAGCCTTCAAATTTGTCAACCCTGTAGTCGGAGATCCAGCGGCTCCAGGCTGATATGATAGCATCACTAGCAGCACCAGTCACACTACTAGAGACGACTTCCCTCGGAAAGAGACCTTGAATGGATGAGGAGCCACAGGAGAGAAATGTACATGCAAAGATCTTAGAGGATAAGGAGTTCGAGCTTATTGTGAGGAGATTGAGGCATGAGGAGGAGACGCGGGCAGCTTGTGAGCATGATTGGTTGAGAGGTATTGGCCCCTCTGGACAAAGTATTATTGATTAGAAGACTACCCCGCAGGAGGGCGATGGACAGACTTAGCCAGAGACATGCAATTTGGCGCCCAAGTATGTTTTTGACCCTTTACATTCTATTTTTTTGATTTTATACATTGGGGACAATATACATCTTTTTCGATGGGGTATGGGTAGTTATGGGCCACAATGAAGTTTGAGTAGCTTATGGTCCATAACTACCCCAATTTTTGATCCTGAGGTTTTCTTTCTTGTGTTTATTTTCCTCGTGGATATTTACTTTCTATTGAACTGGCACATTTAGGATGTTTTGATAATGTGTGTAGCATATAGTACTAGTACTTATGACATACAACATGTTTTTATGTTTTGTTTTGAAAAAAGAATAGCATCCACGAAAAATTTGATTAGTAGCTAGATAGTGACCATGCATGTTTAGGTGTTTGACAATATCCGTTCTGATAAGTAAGGGTAAATTGAGATAAGAAGCGTAATCTGTGAGTCTTTTGTTGATAATGCATGCAATGCCATGTGAGCATAAGCTTATTTTACTAGATTCATGTATGTTGTGCTAATTCAGAACTTGCCTTATCACTCTAAGTTAGATTGTAGATTAAATGGATTAGGAAAGGATCTTAGGCCTTTGGTCTTTAATTAGTCCACTTTAGCCTAAAATAACCAACCAAATGATGATTTATCCCTTGTTGCATATATTTGAGCTTTACATGTACCAATTCTTTCTAAACACCTAATTAACCTAGCCTTATCTAGTGAAAAATCCTGAAATTGGCCCTGATCTTTCCTTTAGCATTGTGAACCTTAACTGAGGCAAAAAGCCTAAATTGAGGGTGGCTACGCAAAAGTGGCCCTGGTTCGGAGGATAGATATTGAGTACTTTACCACAGGCTAAAAGCCTAAGTTGAGGGTGGCTAGTGAAAGGATAAAAAGCACAAAAATAAGGGGTTGAGTTAGGAAGGATGATAAAAGGAAAAAAAATCATGTACTGGGTTTAAGAAAAATAAAAGATGCCTTAGATTGAGCTAAAATGTAAAAAGAAGTATAAAAACAAGGCAAAATGCTGAAAAATGAGAAGAAAACACCCAAAAAAGCTTTAATAAGGAAAAAGGGAGAATAAGGTGAAAATGACAGAGTTGGTTGGGCAATAGTGTAGAAAAATGTAGTTTCAAGGAGGGTAATTAGCCACAGTTTTCCTAAAATATCATATCAAAGCCCCTTGAGCCTATGTTAAAGGCCTAGAAAGTCCTAAAGTGATCCTGGTCCAGTTAGTTGAAGGTCTGAGTCATGAGTGTAGCAGCAAACCTATGGTATTAGTCATTATGAATGAGTATCTTTTGTGAGAATGGGTGTTTTGCAAAGTCTTAATGTTAAAACATGAAATCATTATTGAGTATCAAATACGAGACTTCTTTCTATGAGGGCATTTGCGTTGCATTATTAGCATTTGACTTGTTCAATGATTGTGAACTGTTGATAACCCCTTGCTAATCATAGTTGACTTTTCACATACACAAGTCTGCATTGGTTTGTTAAATAGTTATCTGATCCTGTTTTGAAAAGTTGGAGTGGGTATTTGAGTTTGAGAAGTATATGATATATGCCATTCAGTTTAATTATGTGTGTTACTGTATTGTCTATATAGATTGAGTCATTGCTTGAGGGGAAACAATAATTTTAAGTTGAGGGTATTTATGTGCTGCAAAAATACAAATTTCATGCTTTAAAATTAGGATTTTGTATGTTTTCAATGTGAAACGCCCCAAAAAGGCCCTAAAAATATGCATCGAAAATGCCCATAATCGTAATTTCTTTATATCACAAAATCTGTGCATGATATAAAAAATTCGACTTCATATTATTGATCAGGGAATAAAATTTAATGGGAAATGGGTATAACCACGATTTTAGAAGACCCATAGCTAAAATTAATTGTCATAAAATTTTGGGAGACATAAACTGTCCGCAATGGCTCCATGACGCGAACCTATTGCAGAGTAGTGTTGTGACTTCTTTATTTTTCCTGTTTCGGTATAAGGCATTGCGGTCATGGCCCCATGACCACTTATGCATGAAAACACCTATACTGAACCATTTGCCAACTCTATATCACTCAAGACCCTCCCAAAACCCTCTCTAACACTTAACCAAATATTTCGTCCAAATTCAAGTGTCTCAAGTATAATTTCAAATCTCAAGAACTCCAGTCAAGGCTCAAGTCTCCTTCACATCTACATCAAGAAAACCCAAGTTTGAGGTATGTGCGTTTCATCCATTGGGTCCTTTTACCCATGGAGCCCAATCTTCCTATCTTATGAAAATTGCATGTTTTCAAGTTGTATTATCAATGAGTATAAGTATGAAATATGTTGGGGTTTTATGAAATGTTGATTAAATATGCATGTTTATCTATCTCAATCTCATACTATGAGTTGGTTTTGTCTATTGAGACTATGTATGTTTTGAGCTATGAAACTACGATCTATTATAAGATTTGATGATGGATTTTAAGGTACTTTACATGAGGGTTTTACTATGTGTTGGTGGGTTGATTTACATTGAGTTTTCTCATATTATTTCACTCTTGAATTGCATTATTTCGAATGAGGTTTTTATTATTTTATATGAGGGTTCTATTATTTCACCTTGGCAAGTAGACCATCTCTTTACCGATGAGTGGTAATCATCGGGATTCCAAGTTATAATTCGCTTGGTCTTATTTTTTGTTAGATGAGGTCTCCTCCGACATATATAACATAATCTATTTAAGTTGAATGACATACATATATGTTTTACTTCAAGCATCGATCATGCATGCCATATTGAGATTATGCTTACCTATTGCCTATTTCTATGCATTTTGACTATATTGACTTATGTATTGTTGCATTGCATCCTACATACTTAGTACATTCAAACGTACTAATGCATACTTTATGCCTACATGATATCACCATGTAGGGATCGGAGCTCCTCTTGATCGTTCTTCACGTAACTAGTGGATTGTTCGAAGAAAGCTTGGTGAGTCCTCAAGTTTGGGGACAATATCTATTTTCTCTTGCTATTTCTAAGACTTCTTGATGTTGAACATATGACATTATCAAGGTGAGCATGGAGAGTGTCTCGTCCCCCGCTTCATTCTATTTTTAGAGGTATTGTTGAAATATTATGATGTATTTATGCTATAAACTTGACTCTTTATGTTTTATGATTATCAAAGAGTTCCCTTAGTCCCGTTTTCCCCTTTTATTATCTTTTTTTATTGTTTACTTTTCTTCCACGATGAAGGGTGTGTGATTGATATGCTAAGAGGCTTGTTTGGGTCCCTTCAGGTTCCCATTCGCCATGTCACATCTAGGCCCTCGGATTTGGTCGTGATAAACTAGGTATCAGAGCACTAGGTTGTTAATGGTCCTCGGAATCCAACACATTGCATTGATTAGAATCTTGTTCATGATTATGACGTGCACCACAACTACGAGTAAGAGGCTATGATACATTTTAGGAAATGTTTCCCTTATGATCTATGTCATGCTATAGAAGTTAAGGTAAGGCTTTTCTCCTAACAAGTGTTCTTTGCTATTATAGATCATGCCGATTCCAAGAGGAAGAAGAGCCTGTACACTTGAGGAGTAACCAACTCCTCTTTCTCCTCAAGCTCTTCAAGAAAGAGGGGTGGGCCAAGAAGAATTTCGAGATGCTATTGCAATGTTGGCTCATGTTATGACCAAATCAATAAAGGGGCACAATGCCCCTTATGTTCCTACTCCGGCCTCAAGGGTGAAGGATTTTACTAGGATGGATCCATTGGAGTTCTATGGGTCCAAGGTGGATGAGGATCCCCAAAAATTCATTGATGAGATGTGTAAGGTGTTGTCTATTATGGGGGTTAATTCATAGGAAAAAGTGGAGTTGGTGGCCTACCAACTCAAAGGGGTGGCTCAAATATGGTTCACTCACTGGAAGATAGGCAATGGAAATAGTGATGCTATCCCTTAGGAGGAATTCAAAGTGGCATTTCTTAACCAGTTCTTTCCTATTGAGCTAAGGGAGGCGAAGATGATGTAAATTATGAATCTAAAGCAAGGGTCTATGAATGTAAGGGAGTATTCCCTCAAGTTCAACTAACTCTCCAAGTGTGCTTTACAATTAGTTATTGAGCCAAGGTCAAGGATGAACAAATTTGTGTCGGGTGTATCCAACTTGGTGAATGAGGAGTGTCGTAATACCATGCTAATAGGCAACATAGATTTGTCACACCTCATGACATATGCCAAACAACTAGAGGGAGAGAAGCTTAGAAAGAGAAGTGTTGGTGAGTCCAAGAGGGCTCGACTTGAAGGTAGGTTCCAAGGCTCTAAGGGTGGTTGGTTTCCTCAACGTCACAAGTTCTATGGACAAGGGTCATCCAATGCTTCTAACAAGAGGTTTGCCAAAGATAGGGCGCCTAATCAAAGGTTCCTTGGTGGTAATTGAGGAATGTTAAAGCTTAGGTGTCCAAAGTGTGAAAAGAATCATAGTGATCCTTTTATGAGAAATAGAAATGCTTGCTTTGGTTGTGGTGAGATGGGTCACAAAGTTAGTGATTGCTTGCATGCACAATACAAAGGTAGAGATGGTCGTCCACAAGACCAAGGTTCAAATGTGGACCAAAGATGAAGGGAACGTCATCAAGAAGATGCTCCAAGGCAAAATAGATTCTATGCTCTTCAAGAGAGACAAGGAGTTGATGATGTGCCAGATGTTGTTATCGATATGTTAAAGGTTTTTGATTTTGATGTGTATGCATTAATAGACCCGGGTGCCACTCTTTCTTTTATTAACCTTTCGTTGTCAAAAAGCTTCATGTTAGTCCCGAATTAGTGTGTGAATATTATAAAGTGTCTACCCCCATTGGTGAGTCCATTGTTGCTAAAAGAGTCTATAGAAATTGTCCCGTGTTCATTTTGCAAAAAATCTTGCCTTGTGATTTTGTTGAATTAAATATGGTGGATTTTGATATCATTCTTGGGATGGATTGGTTGCATGCATATTATGCTTCGATTGATTGTAGAACCTGTAAGGTTAAATTCTAATCCCCAATGAACCCATCCTTGAGTGGGAAAGTCATGATGTGGTGGTCAAGGGTAAATTCATTTCTTGTATTAAGGATTAAAAGTTGATTTCTAAAGGTTGTCTTTTTCATCTTGTGACAGTTAGGGATGTGAAGTCCAAGGTCCTTCCTATTGAGTCGGTTCTATTGGTTAATGAGTTTCTTGATGTCTTCACCGATGAGCTTCCCCATGTTCCTCCCAAAAGGAAAATAGATTTTGGTATAGAAATCCTTCCCGATATTCAACCCATTTCTATTCCCCCTTACTGTATGGCCCCACCAGAGTCGAAAGAGTTGAAGGAGCAATTGAGGGATTTGTTGGAAAAGGGTTTTATAAGGCCTAGTAACTCACCTTTGGGTGCACCAGTGTTGTTTGTCAAGAAAAAGGATGCTTCGCTTAGAATGTGCATTGATTACCGACAACTTAATAGAGTCACCATAAATAACAAGTACCCTCTACCAAGCATTGATGACTTTTTTAATCAACTTCAAGGGGCTGGTCACTTTTTCAAGATTAATCTTTGATCCAGATATCACCAAGTGAAAGTGAGGGAATGTGACATTCCCAAGACAGATTTCTGAACTAGATATGGGCACTTTGAGTTTGTGGTTTTGTCCTTTGGGTTGACTAATGCACCGACTATATTTATGCATCTTATGAATAGGGTCTTTAAACCCTACATTGACTTGTTTGTGGTGGTTTTTATTGATGATATCTTGATTTACTCCCATAGTGAGGAGGAGCATGTGGATCACTTGAGAGTGGTGTTGCAAATCTTGAGAGAGGAGAGGTTTTATGCAAAATATGAGAAATGTCAGTTTTGGTTGAAAGAGGTTGCTTTTCTAGGGCATGTAGTGCCGGGTGATGGTATTAAGGTGGATCCTAAGAAGACAGAGTTGATTAGAAACTTGGTCTAAACCTTTGACTCCATTGGACATTAGTAGTTTCTTGGGTTTGGCGGGATATTACTGGAGGTTTGTAAGTGGTTTCTCTTTTAATGCTTCTTCCATGACAAAGTTGACACGAAAGAAGGCAAAATTTGTGTGGAGCGATGAGTGTGGAAAGGGTTTCCAAACTTTGAAAGACAAGCTTGTCTCCACTCCTATCTTGGCTCTACCGGAAGGATTGGAAGGGTTTGTTGTATATCGTGATACCTCAAGAATTGGTTTGGGGTGTATTTTGATGCAAAGTGGTAATGTGATAGCATATTCCTCTAGAAAACTTAAGGTGCATGAGAAGAACTATCCCACCCAGTATCTTGAATATGCGGCCATGGTATTTGCTTTGAAAATTTGGCATCACTACTTGTATGGGGTTCATGTTTATATGTTTATTGACCACAAAGTCTCCAATATGTGTTCACCCAAAAAGATCTTAACTTGAGACGAAGAAGGTGGTTAGAACTCTTTAAAGATTATGATATCAGTATGCATTATCACCCCGACAAAGCTAACGTTGTGACCGATGCTCTAAGTAGGGTGTCTACGTGTAGTATAGCTCATGTTGATGATGGTTGTAAAGAGGTGGCTAGAGAGGTCACTGGTTGGCTAGATTGGGAGTTAATTTGGATGAAGTTGATAATGGTGGTGTAGTGGTTGTTGATAATTCTAAGTCTTCTTTGATTCAGGAGGTGAAGGCAAAACAAGATTTTGACCCCGCCTTGCTAGAATTGAAGGCCTTGGTGAGAGATAGTAAGGTGGAGATTTTCTCCCAAGGGGGAGATGGTGCCCTTAGGTACCAAAGTAGATTATGTGTGACAAATGTGGATGATTTGAAAGAATTGATCTCGAAGGAAGCCCATAATTCATACTATTCCATTCACCCTGGTTCTATAAAGATATATAGAGACTTGAGGGAAGTGTACTGCTGGGGTGGTATGAAGAGAGATATTGCCGTCATATCCGAATGTCTCAATTGCCAGCAAATGAAAGTCAAACATCAAAGGCTGGGTAGCCTAGACTAAGACACAGAGATACTTGGAAGTGGGAGGAAATCAACATTGATTTTGTGGTTGGGTTGCCTAAGACTAGGAAATATTTTGACCCTATTTGGGTTGTTGTGGATAGAATGACAAAGTCGACTCACTTCTTACCGGTCAAAACTATTTATGGTTTCGAAGGTTATGCCAAATTGTACATTCATGAGTTTGTTAGATTGCATCGGGTGCCTTTGTCTATCATTTCGGATCTTGGTACTCAATTCACTTCTCACTTTCGAAGGTCCTTTTTCACTCTCAAACGGATGGCCAACCCGAGAGGACTATCCAAACTCTTGAGAATATTCTTAGAGCTTGTGTTTTGTAGTTTAATGGTATCTGGGATGAACACCTTACACTCATCGAATTTTCTTACAAAAATAGCTACCACTCAAGCATTGGTATGACTCCTCTTAAGGCTCTCTATGGTAGGCATTGTAGATCCCCAATTGGGTGGTTTGAAGTGGGGGAAGTGGCTTTCCTAGGTCCGAAATTGATAATGGAAGCCTTGGAGAAGATGAGGTTGATTAGGGAGAGATTGAAAATAGCCCAAAGTAGACAAAAGTCCTATTCCAATGTGAGAAGAAGTGATCTTGAGTTTAAGGTTGGTGATTGGGTCTATTTGAAAGTATCACCTATGAAGGGTGTGGTTAGATTTGGCAAGAAGGGGAAGTTAAGCCCAAGGTTTGTGGGTCCTTATAGAGTTTTGAGGAGGATTGGTACGGTTGCATATGAGATGGAGTTGCCTATGGAGATGGTCTAGTTCATCCGGTCTTTCATGTGTTCATGTGGAGAAAGTGTGTGGGTGACCCTAATGTTATAATGACTTTGGATGTTGTGGGTGTTGTAGGAGATAATTTGACTTATGAGGAGGTCCCAGTGGAGATTTTGGATAGACAAGTGAAGAGGTTGAGAAACTAGGATGTAGCTTCCGTCATGGTCCTTTAGAGGAACCACCAAGTTGAAAATTCCACAAGGGAAGCCGAGGCGGACATGAGAAAATGACATACATATCTCTTTCACTCTAGTCAATCCTAAAATACAAACTTAAGTCCCCTATATGATTTCAAATCTTAAGTTTCGACCCTTGTGTCATTTTGCATGTATTCATGCTTACGTTGACAAGTTTATGGTAATTTTGACATTCGTGATTGAGATTTTTAAAAATGATGTTTAAATGTGTGGCTGCATTCATGTCGGGCTGAAATCTTTTTATTACTTCTTTTATGTATGTTTCTTTGACATTCGAGGACGAATGTTCCCAAGGGGGAGATACTGAAACGCCCCAAAAATGTACTTCGAAAATGTTCATAATCATAATTTTAATATATCTCAAAATTTGTTCATGATATCAAAAATCTGACTTAATATTCTTGATCAGGGAAAAAATTAAGTAGGGAATAGGTATAACACCTATTTATAATACCCGTAGCTAAAATTGATTTCTGCAAAATTTTCAGAGACAGAAGCTATCCGTGATGGATCACAATGCGGACCTATCACGAAGCGTGTTGTGACTTTCTTATTTTTCCTGTTTCTGGCTAAGGCATTGGAGTCATGGCCCCATGACAACTTATGCATGAAAGCAACTATACTAAGCCATTTTTCAACTCTATATCATTAAAGACCCTCTCAAAACCTTCTCTAACACTTGACCAAATATTTCAGCCAAATTCAAGTGTCTCAAGCATAATTCTGGATCTCAAGAACTCCATTCAAGCTTCAAGTCTCCTTTGAGTGTACATCAAGAAAACCCAAGTTTGAGGTATATGGGTTTCATCCATTGGGTCCTTTCACACATGGAGCCTAATCTTCCTATCTTATAAAAATTGCATGTTTTCAAGTTATATTATCCATGGATATCTTTTATTATGGATTATAAACATGAAATATGTTGGAATTTTATGAAATGTTGATTAAATATGCATGCCTATCTATCTCAAACTCATACTATGAGTTGGTTTTGTCTATTGAGACTATGTATGTTTTGAGTTATGAAATGATGATCTATTATGAGATTTGATGATGGATTTTAAGGTATTTTACCGGAGGGTTTTACTATGTGTTGGTGGGTTGATTTGCATTGTGTTTTCTCATATTATTTCACTCTTGAATTACATGATTTTGAACTAGCATTGCACACCCACCAAGTGTTTGATAAAATGTCTTATCAAGGATTCTTAGAGTTGTTGATGATCTATTGCATGATTTATGAGTCAAATGACTTTATGATGACTTGAACTCATGAAAATGTCTATGATGTTGTAAATACTGGATTAAGCCCTTTTTTCAAAGTTTTTACCTCTTGTGAGCCTTTGATGTTAATGCAAGGGTAATGTTTGATGATGATCTATTCTTATGTTTTTAAGTTGGGCTTACCATGAGGGATCAAAGATGTTTTAAAGCTACTCATGTCATGTTTCCGTCTTTCTTACAAATTGCTAAAGTGTGATTATTTCGATTATTCAGTGGGATTAGGCTTAGCACCGATGGATAGAGGGTTTGCTCTTTTTCCTCAAACTATGAGCTAACATAGGAGTATACTTTACCCTTACTTTACTAGTGGATCCAATTTGTTCAGTTCTTAATGAAATCCACCCCGAAATGGGACCATAAGGGGGTTACTTCTTTGAAATGGGACAGGCTCCCGTAAGGTGAAGTATGGTTTACCTTGGCAAGTAGACCACCTCTTTATCAATGAGGGGTAACCATTGGGATTCCAAGTTGTAGCTCGCTGGTCTTATTTTTTGTCGGTTCAGGTCTCTTCACACATATGTATCATAATCTTTGTAAGTTGAATGGTTTATAAACATGTTTTACTTCAAGCATCGATCATGCATGCCATATTGATATTATGCTTACCCAATATATGCATTTTGACTATATTGGCTTATGTCTTGTTGCATTTCCTCCTACATATTTAGTACTTTCAAATGTACTAACGCATACTTTATGCCTACATGGTATCACCATGTAAGGACCGAAGCTCCACTTAATCGTCCTCCACATGGCTAGTGAGATTGTTCAAGGAAAGCTTAGTGAGTCCTCAAGTTTTGGGACACTATATACTTTCTCTTTCTATTTCTAATACTTCTTGATGTTGAACATATGACATGATGAGAGTGAGTCTAGAGAGTGTCATGGCCCTAGCTCCATTCTATGTTTAGAGGTGTTGTTGGAATGTTATGATGTATTTATGCCATAAGCTTGACTCTTTATGTTTTATGATTATCAAAGACTTCCCTTAGTTCTATTTTCCCTTTATATTATCTTTTGCTGTTGTTTACTTTGCTTCTGTGACCAAGGATGTATGATTGATATGCTAAGAGGGCTGTTTGTGTCCCTTTGGGTTCCCATTCGCCGTTCACATCTAGGACCTGGGCTTGGGTTGTGATACAATGCATTCTTAAGAATATAGGTTGGCCATGATTTGGGGTAAAATTTCAGAAGATTGCTAGTTTTTGATGATTTATGAGACCCTCTACAAATTGTAGAGCATTCTATGAGTCGTCGAGGCAGTTTCGTGATAAATTTAAGAAGGATGAACTTTGAAGATAAGATCAACGAGACATACATACGAGCCATCTATGAGTCATATCGATGGGTTTCATGAAGATTTTTCAGTGAGGGGCAGTTTGATGTAGTTGAAGCCTACGAACATGCATTACGATCATAGATCAGTGTACGAGTCATGATGTTGTGTCGTAGAAGAGAAGTCCAGAATCCCAGGAGCTAACTATGAGACCCCGACTATGAGTCGTGGAGGACACTACGAGTCGTAGAGACCTTTCGTAGAAGTCACCGATCACTTTTTCTATTTTATTTAGGACTTAATTGATTTACTATAAATCGTACTTTTAGATTATTTTTTAGAAATTATACAAGAGAGGACGTCATTATTCAGTATTCTAGGGTTTGTACTTGGAGAACTCAATACTTGAGAGAGAAGATTGTTTGAATACACTTGTGTATTAATTTGATCTTCAATCTTGTGATTCTGAATCAGTCTTTGATTTGCTTGATTAGTAATTCAATTGGGTAGGTGGTTAATTATGTTTTCTCAATTTATAAGTTCTTCATCTACCCATAGCATGAGTAGCTAAATCTGCAAGTAGTATTTTGGGAACCATGAAGAACTAACTAATAAACCCGGGTAATTTATAATTCTTGGAATGGGTATATGCATGTATTAATCAATTCTCTTCGTTTTGCATGTTTTCTAATGGTGGCAAATAATAGAAGACGCCTAGTGTTACTGACTGGACAAAGGTAGTAATGAATAAGAAAAAAGATTGATTAACTGGATTCGATTGATATGTTCTCATATAATCAATCGAACTGGGGCAAGGGGAGATTGTACTGGGACTTATAGGTAATCGTTAGTATTGCACACTATGGAGATGGGCTAAGTCGCATAGTGAAAATTGTCTTTCACCTTTGACCAAAGGGCTTGGTGAACTTAAATTATCTTTGTGCATGCTATACACTAGACAATACTTGGGTTTTCTGATGATACTAAGTGGGGGAAACATGGGGAACATAATAGCCTAGTTGCTCTCTATTATTGATTATCTCTCATGATTGTTAGTTTAGTTTGCTTGCTTGTTGATTATTGCAAACCCCCTATCCCTTGAGGAATTGAGCTGGTTAGCTACTTGAATTGCTTATTGGTGAATCAGTCTCGAGTCTACGTATTCCCTGTGGGTTCGACCCTAAGCTTGGTTAGGTTTTCTTGGTGAATTGGTCTCGAATCTACTCAAGTCATGTTATCATGTCTCTTACAAGTTATTAAAATTACAATTATTTCAAGTATTTCATGAGATTTGACCTAGCATCGATTGAGACATAAGATGGGGGCTCGACACAAGGTGTACTTATATAAGGTATTTAGTCTCTAAACTATGTGCCACCATAGGAATACTTATTACCCTTGCTATACTAGTGGATCCATCTAGTGCACCTTATCATGTTTGGTTTGCCTTGGCAAGTAGACCACATTTCGTCGGGGGGTGTAATGCTCGATCACCTGTACCAAGGGGGTGTTATGCCTTGGATTCCAAGTTGTAGCTGCTTGGTCTATGTCTGTTGAGGTCTCTTCCCACATATGTATTGTATATTATGCAAGTTAGTTGTTTCACATGCATGTTTTATTACAGGTATTGATCATACATATCATATTGAGATTGTATCCATTGCCTATATGTATGTAGTTTGAATATGATGGTTTATATCTTTTTTGCATTGCATCCCGCATACTTAGTACATTCAAAAGTACTACTGCTTACTCTATGCCTACATGATATCACCATATAGGAACTAGTACTCCTTTTGATCATCTTCCTCCTGTTCGGTACTTTGAAGAAATCTTTGGTGAGTCCTCAATTCCGAGGACAATGGCTACATTACTCTTACTATGTTGAGATTTCTCTTTTTATATTGATACTTATTATTATAAGAGTGGGCCCGGAAGGTTCTTGGCCCCCACTCCATTTGAAAGTAGAGGTGTTGTTGGACACTAAATTTCTACATGCGTTTGAGCTTGACTCTTCTTATGCTTTAATTTTTATGAAAGATTTCCCTTAGTCCCGCTTCCCTTTTTACACTTGACTTTTGTTGATGTTTATTTTCATTTCTGCAACCAAGGATGTGTACAGGATATGCTAAGAGGCTTGTTTGGGATGTCTTCGGATTTCCCATTCGTCGTATTACCTCAAGGCCCTAGGCTTGGATCGTGACAAAAAAAGAGGTGTAACTTTGGCGACATCAGTAATGTCAACTAGTCATGATGCATGTTTGTAGTATGATACTCATTTGTTGATTAACTTAGACCAGAACCCATGTGGCATGGCCTAGGCTATGCTCGTGGTGTGACATGGTGATTAAAATTCTCAAAAAAATTCCAATCAAACCTCTTAGCATATCATAAGCATATATAAGGTAAAATAACCAATCAATATTCTAAAAATGAAATAGAAATAAGTTTGAATCTAACATCTCATTAGTAAGAAAGAAACCATAACCAAATGAAAGACAACATTGACTCCATGAAAATTCAAATGTGCTTCTACTGCTCAACATTGATTGGGACTTAAGACAAGTTCCTAGTTCACCCATACTCAAAGTAAAGAAATAGTCTCAACAATGGACAAAACTAGAGTATCAAGAAGCCATGAAAGGTATATCCTTGAATCATGAGGACTCACCAATCAATAAACCTTCAAAGAAACTTCGAGCTAACCATGAGTAGAGTAAGATGTAGGGTGAACTTCTTCCCTTAGATTATAAGATAATATCGGCTAAAGTATGTGTTTGTACATTTGAATATAATAAGTATATTAGCAATACAATGAATAGTGACTCTCATTGTGCAAATGACCAATTCAAATAGCATGATAAGTGATGTATTTCAAAGAATGATTAAACATGAGATTGGTCAATGCAATAAGTAAATCATAGGAGATTCATGTAAAAGAAAGGGCTATGAATGATCAAGCAACAAATCATAAAACGAACCATACATATGTGAGATATAATGATAACTGAAAATAAGACCATGCAAGCTATTATATGGAATCTCAATATCTTTTCCTACAAAACCAAACAACAAAGATAAGAAAAATCTTCTTGCCAAGGTAGATTTTACCTGCTAGGCGGGTAATCATGAACATGTGTTGTATGTTCACCCACTATCTAGGCCATATTGGAAAATAAATCTATGGTAGAAATGTAGTTATGGTATAATAGATTGCTACTAAGGATCCCTTAGGTTGAGTCCCCACCTCAAAGTCCTCTCGATGCTAAGTCAATATCTCACGAAATATATGTCATAAAAGTCATACTTATCACTGATACATAATGTTATCATAAATCACAATTCTTGATTTTCAAAAGCTTGTCATGTAGGAAAGCCTATTTGATGAACTACTAATCCAAATCATAGAAATTCATTTGTAGCATAGCTCATTTTATGTGATTTATGTAATGTGTTATGAATTCTACCTTAATTAATAGTGTCATTAGGGTCTTAGACCATCCTTTTCCTAAAATTTCTTGAAGACTTATAATTTCATATTTATAACTTATGATGCAAATTAGGATAAGAGTATGGGTTCACTATAAGTTGACTTAAAATCATGTAATTGAGGTAAATTCATGCATAATCATGCAAAATAAGATCAATTGAATTAAAATTGAGAGAACTCATAAGTAACTTCATGGACCCTAGATGGCATGTAAGGGAATTCACTTGTAAATCTTGTAATTCATGCATAATCGAGTAAATAATCGTAATATAAAACGTAATTCATGCAATTGAAAATGAGATCAGGAAAACTCATAAAATACATATTTATAATTTGGCTAAATAAAGAGAGGAATTCTTTGAGCTCCATAGGTGAAAAGGGACCCCAAGATGAATATCCACGTACCTTGAGTAGAAATCTAACCTGAAAACTTGATTTTAATAATGTAATTTATGAGAAACTATAGCTTGACCTTCCTTGATTTTGGGGGAATTTAAAGAAGAAAGCTTACAGGATTTTTAGAGTTAGAGGTATTTGGGTGATAATGAAGTGAATTAGTGAGGGTTAGGGTTGTTACGAGTGGATACAGGATCAAAATGACGTAGTTTTCGGGTTAGACGGGTAGAAAATACCAAAAATATCCTTAATATAAATCTACTAGAGGGAACCATGAACAGAGGTCTACAGGTGTAGACCCATATATGGTTTGTGGAAGACGACTCATGATAATCAGGAAATAAATTTAAGTTTCTAAAGCTGACCTGCAAACCATTCCCTATAGGTTGTGATTCCTTTACTAGCAATAATAATCTCTCATAATATACCCCAAAACTTAGCAAAATTTCTAGGTTTTTCCTGTCTATCTCACGATCCTTGATTATATACGACCCATAATTTCATGTTAGGGTTGAGGAATGTCCCTCTTACTACTTGTGCACCAATATCTTATCTATTGGAATTGATACCTCAACCTACGAATCATGACATATGACCCATAGAAATTTCCATGGCTGGAAAAGAGCCCTTGTAGTTCCTTAATCAAAATTTCCAATTTTAGGTGTCTATTTACAAGCCTAGTCTATAATGTATGGACCAGACCATGATTTGTAAAGGCCACTTGTAAATCACTCAATTTTTCAAAATTATTTTTCTAAGTCAGGGTGTTACATAATCTACAACCCATATAACACTATACAAGCCATAGATTGGGCTTGTGGTCCCTGCACTAGTGCTAAACCTGAATTTTCCTCATTATTATGATTTTTTAACATACAAGGTATTATAATATCTCCCCCTTGGAAATATTCATCCTTGAATGGGGTAAAAGCGAGTTTGAATAGAGTATTATACTTAACAACCTTCTATAATGCAATGCTGAAACTTAAAGATCAAATTCATGAAATTTTGAAATTTTTTCTTAAAACATCATTCAAAATAAATGTTATTAATATTATGTATGCAAATGATATGAAAAAGCTAAAACATAGCAATTTGGAAGATTTGAGCATGAATAACTAAGTACCTTAGGATGAAATGAAAGGAAAGAGGTAAGGATAGTTCTTTATCATGTCCGATTTTGTCTCCCATATAACATTTTCAATTTTTTATTCCTTCATAATACCATGATGGATGCAAGTTGTTTGTTTCTCAACCTCTTAGCTTGCCGTTCTAGAATTCTGACTGGAACCTCTTCATATATCAAATTTGCTTCAACAGACACAATCTTCAATAGGATAATGGAATTTGAATCACCCACACATTTCCTAAAAAATGACACATAGAGTACTAATGAACTGATGCCATCTCCAGTAGCAAATTTAGTCCATAGGTCGCTTTACCAATGCACCTTAGGATCCTATATGCGATCATATACCTGGGAGTAAGTTTCCCCTTCTTTCCGAAACACAACTTCATGGCTGAAATCTTCAAGTTGACACAATCATCGACATTGAATTTAAGTTCCCTCCTTCTTACATTTAAATAGGACTTTTGATGACCTTGGGTAGCCTTTAGTATTTTCCTTATAAATCTCACCTTCTCCATAACATTGGACACCAACTCGAGTCTCGTCAATGCTAATTCACCTACCTCAAACTATCCCACCAGGGAGCTACATCTCCTATCATATAAAGCATCAAAAGGAGTCATTTTTATGCTCACATGATAACTATTATTATATGCAAACTCAATCAATAGTAGATAATCATCCAAATTTCCCATTAAATCAAGTATGGACATTCTCAACATATCTTCCGAGGTTTGAATCATTCTCTTGGCTTATCCATTAGTTTGAGGGTGAAAAATGGTGCTTAGCTTAACTTTAATATCAAGACTCTTTTAAAATAACTTCCAAGAATGTGAAGCCATTAAGTACCAAAATGCAAAATAATAGACAAAGACATGCCATTAATCTTCACTAGTTATTAAATCCACATCTTTACATAATCTTCGAATGCATAAGAAGTCTTGAATGATAGAAAATGGGCCGATTTAGTCATTCACTCTACAATCACCCAAATAGAATCATGTTTCCTATAGGTATGAGGCAAGCCAGTTATAAAGTCCATATTATCATTTTTCCACTTTCAAGTAGGAACCTTAATATCTTATGCTAAACCTCCCAGCATTTGTTGTTCAACATTCACTGTTTTGCAGTTTGGACATTTCCCCATAAACCTTGAAATATCTTTCTTCTTACCATTCTACTGATACACTCTCTCAAATCTCTATATATTTTAGTGGAACCCGGATGAATGAAATATCGAGAGTTATGGGATTCACTTAATATCATCTCCCTGAGGCCGTCAATAGTTGGAACACATAGGAGAACTTACTAATGAAGCACCCTATCTCCCCCTTGGGTGAGAACCTCAACCTTCTTTTTAGGAACCAACCTTTTCAACTCCACCAAAACTAGATCCATGTCTTATTTTAATTTTACATCTACCACTAGAGAGGATCAAATTATTATAAACCAAGATATCACCCTCATTTGAGTCTACACGATCCCAAAAAATACCTAAAAATATATGTCGAAAGTGCTCGGAATCATAATTTCTATATATCTCAAAATTCATGCATGATATCAAAAATTTGACTTTATATTCTAGTTCAGGGGGCAAAGTTGAGTAGGGAATGAGTCTAAATCCGATTTTAGAGCAAGCGCAGCAAAACTCAAAATTTCTATATATCCCAAAACTCGTTCCTGATATAAAAAATTTTGACTTCATATTCTTGTTCAGGAGGCTAAATAGAGTAGGAAATAGGTCTAGCTCCGATTTTAGAAAACCATAACAAAATTTGAAATTTCAAAGTTTGCCAATTCCAATCTCCAGGCGCGCCCAGGCGCGTCGCATTTGGGGCGTGGACAACCTATTTTTTTGTTTAGTTTTCTTGTTCAAAAGCCTTGGGCTTAAGTCTTCCCATGCGTAAAAATACCTATACTAAGACATATTTCACCTTCATATCATACAAGATATTCCCCAATACTCTCTCAAACACTTAGACTAATATTTCTCTCAAAATTCAAGTGTCGAAATCTCTTACGAATCTAAAGAAATTCACTCAAGCATCAAGTCTCCATTTCAAATCTTCATCAAGAGATTCTCCAAAGTCAAGGTATGTGGGTTTCAACCATTAGGTCCTTTCACCCATGGTGCCCAAATTCCTTTTTTACATAAAACTTATATTTCTAAGTTGATTTATTTATGGGTCTTGCTTATTATGAGTTTAACTATGAACTATGTTGGGGTTTTGTAAAAATGTAACTATTTTAGAATGTTTTGAGCTATGAATCTTTGATCTATCTTGAGATTTGATGAAGGGTTATGACGTATATTGTATGATGGTATTACTAAGTATTTGTGGGATGATTTACTTCAAGATTTCTTGTATGATTTCACTCTTTAATTGCATAGTATTACACGAGCTTTACACACCCAGCAAGTGTTTGCTAAAATATCCGATTTAGGTTTCTTGAATTATTGATGGTCTATTGCATGACTTGTGAGTCAAGTGGCTTATGGTGATGAAATAAATATATATATGTGCATTTAAATCATGTAAAGCCCCTATGGAATTGCAAGTGAATTGTTGGGCTCTCATGTTTATTGTGCTCTTGGGAATTATTGATGAGTTATTGAGTCCTTACGCTAAAGTTTATGCTCTTGTGAATTGTGAAGCCTACTAGAAGGGGTTATGAACTATGTTATATGCCTTACCCTCTAGTACAAGGACAATTTCTACATGAAGGGGTTATGAACTATGTCGTACAACTTACCCTTATGTACGAATCAATACTTCTTATTTACTCAAATCTACATGAAGGGGTTGTGAATTGTGTTGTACTCCTTACCCTCATGTATGATTTGAGGTTATGCAATGTACTCATACAAAAAAGTTATGAACTATGTGGTACACCTCACCCTCATATGCGATTCAATATTATTTATTATGTCATACTCATATGTAGGGGTTATGACATATGCTACCTTCTACCCTCATGTGCTATTCATTATCTTATATTCATATGTAGGGGTTTTGAACTATGCTATCTCTTTACCCTCATGTAGTACCCGTTACCTACTATAAGGGGTTATGACCTTTGCTATATTCCTCACCCTCTAGTGCAAGGTATTTGGATGACCTAAGTATGTCACCTTATTTTGTTAAACTAGTCATGCAAGTATGATTATTTTCAAGCATGCCTTACTTCAAACTTTGTTCATGCATGCCATATTGCTAATATACTATCCCTTGCTTATGATTATGTATTTTTACTTTGTTGCCTATTATTGTTGCATTGTGTCCTAAATATTTAGTACATTCAAACGTATTAGCACATACTCTATGCCTACATGATATCACCATGTATGAACTGGGGCTCCTATTGATTCTCCTCCACATGGCTAGACAAATTGTTCATGTTAGCTTATGGTGAGTCCTCATGTTCGGAGACAATATCTACCTTCTTTCATGTTTATGTTTAGACTACATCTTGTATATTTGGATTACCTATTGACATTATGAGGATGGTGAGCCCGGTTGCTTGACTTGGCCTCCGCTAAGTTCTATGTTTAGAGATGTTATTGGAAAAGTATGTAATGATGCTATAAGCTTGACTCTCTTTGAGTCTCTTGATGTTTTATGAAATGAAGGTTTTCACTTAGTCCCCATGCCCTTATTTTTACTCTTTTATTGTTATTTAATTGCTTCCGTGACCAAGTATATGTAATGATATGTTAAGAGGCTTGCTTGGGATTCCTTCGGGTCCCCCATGTGCCATGTCACATCTAGGCCCTAGTTTGAGTTGTGATAAACTTGGTATCAGAGCACTAGGTTGTTAATGGTTCTCGACATCCAAACACCGCGTTGATTAGAGTTTTATTCATGGTAGTGAAGCGCCCCACGACTATAAGTAAGAGGCTGTGAGGCATTTTAGGAAATGTTTCACTTCTTCATGGTCTATATTGTGCTTTAGTTATAATGTAAGGCTTATTCCCCCTAACAAATGTTCTTTGCTCTTCTAGTTGTTGATCATGCTACTACAAAGAGGAATACCAAAGAGGGGTCGTGCACCTATAGGACAACCGGCTTACCCCACTCCTCAAGCTCTTCATGATGGAAGGGCTATCGAAGTTGAATTCTGAAATGTTATCAGCCTGTTGGCCTATTCTATGGCCAACCAAATCAACCAAAGGCCCTAAGTCCCTTATTCTCTCACTCCAGTATCTCGGGTGAAGGATTTTATGAGGATAAACCTACCAGAGTTCTATGGGTCTAAAGTAGGGGAAGATCCCCAAGAGTTTCTTGATGAGGTGTACAAGGTTTTGACTATTATGGGGGTGACTTCGGACAAAAAAGCAGAGTTGGCGGCCTACCAACTCAAAGGGGTGGCTCAAATTTGGCTTGTGCAATGGGAAATGGAGAGGAAAAATCATGATGCTATTCCTTGGGAGGAGTTTAAGGCGATATCTCTCAACTAGTTCTTCCCTCTTGAGTTTAAGGAGGCCAAAAAGATGGAATTCATGAATTTGAAGCAAGGGTCCATAAGTGTTCCCTCAATTTCAACCAACTTTCTTAGTATCTACCACAATTGGTTGCCGATCCGAGGCCTAGAATGAATAAGTTTATGATGGGTATATCTGATTTGTGAATGAGGAGTATTGTGCCGCTATGTTGATAAATGATATGTATTTTTCCTGTCTCATGACTTATGCCAATCAACTTAAGGGGGAGAAGCTTAGGAAGAAGAGAAATGGAGAGTCCAAGAGGGCTTGGTTTGAGGATGACAGGTCCCAACAAGGTATCGAGTTTCAAGGCCAAGCGTCTTCTAGTGCTCCATACAAGAGCTCCATACAAGAGGCTTGCTATGGATGGAATGCATAAACCAAGGTTCTAATGTGGCAATGGTGGGATGAGTTTTCCAAAATGCCTAAAATATGACAAATATCATCATGGTAAATGCTTAAAGAATTCATGTGTGTGTTATGGGTGTGGGAGAGTAGGCCATAAGCTTATTGATTGCCCTTACATTTCCAAAAAGGGAAAGGAAGGCTGTCCTCAAGGTTAAGGTAGTTATGTTTCTCGAGAGGCCAAGGTGGCAAGGGGTAGGGGAAATGCCTGATGTTGCTACCGGTATGTTGAAGTTTCCTTTGATCTTAATGGGTATGCATGGGTAGGCCCGGGTGTCATTATTGCTTTCATTATTCCTTTTTGGGTTGCTAATGGGCTTCTTGTGTGTCTCGAGTTGTTATGTGAACCTATAGTGTCTACCCCCCTCTTGATGAGTATATTGTTGCTAAAAAGTTCACAGGTGTTGTTCCATGTTCATATTGCATTAGGTCTTGCCTTGTGAATTTTTGGAGTTGATGTGGTGTGTTTTGATGTCATACTTAGGATGGATTAGTTGCTTGTGTATTGTGTTGTCATTGATTGTAGGGCCTGTTGAGTTAGATTCCAATTCCTTATGAACCCGTCCTTGAGTGGGGACCTGTAAGGTGGTTGTGAAGGGGTTAGTCCATTTCTTGTCTTAAGGTACAATTGATCTCTAAGGGTTGCATTTATCATCTTGTAAGAGTTGGGGGTGTTGAACCTAAGTTATTTCTATTGAGTTGTTTTCGGTGGTAGATGAGTTAGTGAATGTCCTTTCAGATATTTTAAATTTGGGATGGTGCCTTTTGGTTTGACTTATGCACCGGTTATATCTATAGGTCTTATGAATAGGGTATTTAATCCCTAACTTGTTGTGTTGTGGTTGTCCTTGGTAATGATGTGTCATTTTGTTTCCAAAATTGAGGAAGATCTTGTGAATCATTTGATGGTGTGTTGTGAATTTCGAAGGAGGTGATGTTGGGTGAAGTGAGAAGGGTGGTTTAGTTGCTTTGATGGTTCCGAATCTTCTTCGGTTGAAGAGGTCTAGTTAAGTAAGGCCATCATCCCCGTCTTGATAGAGTTAGAGGTCTTGGTGGGAGATGGTAAGGTGGAGGTTTCCTCCCAAGGGGGAGATGCTGTGTTTAGATACTAGGGTACGCTATGTGTCCAAGTGTTGATATTAGGTTCACTTGGAGGTTCCAACCATGAAGGGTGTGGTCTGGTTTGAAAAAGGCAATTGAGTTTATGGTTTGCGTGTCCTTATAGAGTTTTGAGGAGGATTGGTGAGGTTTCATTCGAATGGGAATTGCCTATGGATATGGATATGGTTTGTTCGATTCTTCGTGCACCTAGGTTGAGGAGATGTGTTGGTGATTCAAGTGTTATAGGACTCTTTGAGGTTGTGGGTATTGAGGAGGATAAGTTGGCTTGGGAGAAGGTCTCGGTGGAGGTATTGGGTGGAAGGGTGGAAAAGTTGATTAATAAGGGTGTAGTGATAGTCGAAGCCCTTTGGAGGAATCATCAAGTCGATACTGTCTCTTGGGGAGCCGGAGCGGCCATGGAGAAGTAATATCCTTACCTCCTTCATTCTATTCAATCTTATGATAACACGTCAAGTCTTTGTTGTGATTTCAAGTCCTATGTTTCAGTCCCTATATCATGTGCATGCATTCATGTTAGTGTTGACAAGTTCATGATGATTTTGATACTTACGTTGAGACTTTGAAAATGGTGTTTAAGTGTATTATTGTATTCTTATTGGGGATGATTTCTTCATAATTACTCTTCTTTTGTACATTTTTTTGACATTCTGGGACGAATGTTGCCAAGGGGGAGATATTGAAATGACCCCAAAAAATACCCGAAAATGTGTCTCGAAATTGCCTGGAATCATAATTTTCATATATCTCAAAATCCGTGCGTGATATCGAAAATCTGACTTCATATTCTTGTTCTGGGGGTGAAATTAAATGGGAAATGGGTCTAACCTTGATTTTAGAGCAATCATATCAAAATTCGAAATTTCAAAGTTTACAAATTCCAGTGTCCAAGTGCGATGCCAGGGGCGAGGACAACCTATTTTTTTTTGGTCAATTTTCTTGTTTCGGTCCAAGGATTTTGGGTCTTGGGCCTAAGACTTCCCATGTATGAAAATACCTATAGTTAGCCATATTTCACCTTCATATCATACAAGATATTCCCCAATACTCGCTCAAACACTTAGACTTATATTTCTCTCAAAATTCAAGTGTCCAAATCTCTTCCGAATCTAAAGGATTTCACTCAACCTTCAAGTCCTCATTTTATATCTTCATGAAGAGATTCTCCAAAGTCAAGGTATGTGGGTTTCAACCATTGGGTCCTTTCATCCATAGTGCCCAATCTTCCTTTTTACATAAAACTCATGTTTCTAAGTTGATTTACTTATGAGTCTTGCTTATTATGAGTTTGACTATGAACTGTGTTGGGGTTTTGTAAACGTGTGACTATTTTTTGGGTAAACTTGGTCAAGGACCATGCATTGGATGAAAATTTCTCTAAGAACATTTTATAGTGTCCGGCCAAACCTAGAAAACTCTGAATATCCAAACGAGACAATAGTCTAGGTCAGTTCTTCACCAATTTTGCTTTCTTAGGATCCACCATAGTACCCTCATCAGAAATAAGGTGACCAAGAAATGCTATCTATCTCAACCAAAATTCACACTTGCTGAATTTTGCAAATAGTTGTCGATCCTTTAAAGTTTGCAACACAATTCTCTAGTGACCCATCTACTCTTCTTCACTTTAAGAATACACCAATTTGTTATTGCTAACATCAGCACATATATCTCTAGGTATAGTTTGAATATTCTATTAATCAAGTCTTTGAAGGTCCTGGGAGCATTGGTCAACTCAAATGACATAACTAAAAACTTGAAATGGCCATACCTAATTTGAAATGCCATCTTTGGAATATCACATTTCCTCACCCTCAATCAGTGTAATTTACTCAGGGATTAATTTTGGAGAAGTTGCTTGCTCCTTGTAGTTGGTGAAATAACTCATCGATCCTAGGAATAGGATACTTATTCTTAATTGTAACCTTATTCGATTGGTAATAGTCTATAAACATACAAAGTGACTCATCCTTGTTTTTAACAAATAACGCGGAGAAACCTATAGTGAAATAATTGGTCTTATGAAACCCTTATCCAACAAATCTTTCAATCGTTCCTTTAACTCCTTAAGTTTCGCCAGGACTATATGGCAAGGAAGAATAGAAATAAGCTAAGTATCAAGGAAGAGATCTATAGCAAAATCGATTTTTCTTTTCGAAGGAATATTGGGCAGATTATCCACCAATACATTGAAGAATTCATTCATAATAGGGCCTAAATCAAGAGTAGGGGCTTCAAGATTTGTATCCCTAACTAGGGGTGGCAATTTCAACCCATATACGGTGAAAGGAGTCCATTTAACTTATATTTATTTTAATGGATCACTCATATATTCTAAATGGGTAAATATGAGTTAATTTATTTTAAGAGCTCATATAAATATAGTCAAAATGGGTAAAATATGGATACTTATATAGTTCCATAGATCCCCCACTCATAATAACAAGTTCTTTATTGCACTAAAAGAAAATTTGTGTGCGTAATTATTATTTATTTTTCTTGAAAAATTTGGGGGTGATAGTAGGGGGTAAGGGGATAGGAGGGGGAGGGG
>JAABOM020076781.1:0-33751 GCA_011800125.2 Solanum clarkiae | reverse complement strand
AACACCATATGAAGGTCCTTCTTCCTTTCCCGATATTTTTCCACTAACCTCCGAACCAAATGAATTGCCTCCGTCGTCGACCGCCCCGGCATGAATCCAAACTGATTCTCCGATATAGATATAACTTTACGAACCCTCCGCTCTACAATTCTCTCCCAAAACTCGGGGGCGTCCTTCATAATTCCGGCCAGAACCGCACCGCTGAGATGCACCATATGTTTTCTTCTTGGTTGATCTTCTATTCATAAGTGCAATTTCTTCAAACCATCTTTGTTCCTCCTCAGGACAACATCAAGATAGCAGTCCAAAATTTCTTTCTCAAGGCGACTAAGTAAGCCAGGATACATAGTACTTACGCCACTCAAAGCAATATGTTGGTAGAGCATCATCTGGTTGTCAATATCCATCTCCTAAAAACAGTGAAATACCATGTCAGCCATGCCATCACCTTCAACATCAATAAGATCTGGAGTAAAAAGAGCCTCAGGTGCCAGGAACCTCTCTGTGCCAACTTTTACCCTTCCATCTGGAAGAGTATAATTTTTGACAAGAATTGTATTTTCAAGCCCCAACTGATATTCTCTCTTGTAATCATAACTGATGTAGCAAAGCTTTTCTTTAATATTTCTGACAGTCTTAAAATCGGCAGTTCTATTCATTGCATACCTTCTCCGAAGTAGCAGATCAACTAGATAAGACATTATATGTCGTCCAGCTATATTCATTCTTTTTGTGAGGTGAGAAAAAGAGTATCCATCAACAACAGGAACAACATGGGTAACTCCATCACTTGAGTCGCTGACAAGCCCAGTCAACAAACCTTGAGTATACAATGTTAGAACAGCTTGAATTTGGATAAAAACACCAGCAAAGTTGTATGTCTCAAACATGGTTTCTACCATCTTTTCATGATTTCTGGATGGATTGAGGGCTGGATCTGTCAGCAGAATTTTGCATTCTGTTAGATCTATCTTCAGTTCGTTGAACAATGCATGGTCCCACACATTCCCCATATCATCCCAGTTTTGCACAATTCCATTGTTGACGGGATAAGATATATCCAACTGATGGCGTAACTTCAAGCATTCATCTCCCACAATAAAATCCTTCAAGTCTTGTTCCATAAGAGACTCTTCATATCTTAGCATTGGCCTCCCCACAACACAAGGGAATACAGATATGCGAAAATTCTCATCCGCAAAGCCACACTTGACATACACAGTGTCGTCATAGCAAACGACAACGTTTCGATTAGCCATCTTGTAGCTGCTTGAATGGATCAATCATGGACTCTACTTTCCTTTAACTTTCTGATTTTTTTGCTTGATGAATCTGAGGAGACTCACCCAAAGGTTTCTGATGGTCCTCCACACCCCAACCCCATAGGTATCAGTGACTTTTTCACTAGTGCACCAGAAGACTTGTTGCCCAAATTTGTGATGTGTATTATCTCTTTCCATAAAACTTGCTCTTCCTGATTGTATCTCCATAGCCACTTTGAAAGAAGGCTCTTGTTATGCAGGAGAAGTGGGGAGTGAGAAATTTAAAGATGCCTCCACACATACAACCATATTAGTTCTTCTTCTGTGATTGTCTGAACATCCAAGACGTTTAGAATGATCTCCAACTTTTTGTCTCTTTGTACAAAGTTTGATAAAAATCCACATTTCTAATTACCATAGGATTTGAAGACAAATTTCCATTAATCACTAAGGATTCTGTAGTATTATTTCTGTTGTCTGCTGTAGCCATTCTGTGGAAGAACTTTGTGTTCTTGTAGAATATATTATCTAATTTTGCATATTTTTTAATGATGCAGCGGAGATTGAGCTATATCAGAATGCCAACTTGAGGTATATTTCTATTTTTATTTTGCCAACTCAAACTCCATTTTTAACAAGTTGTAATCTATATCAATTAATTTATATCATAATATACTAGTTAATACCTTATAAAAATTATTAATATTGAGCATGCTCAATACTTGACACTTCATGTGCTTTCTGTCTTTCTGGACAAAGTGTAGAGAGTGCTATACTACCTTATAGAGGGAAGCATTGCCAGTAGCTAAGTAGAAATTGGAGGGAACCTGATAGTAATCTGGTGTACTTTTTGACGAGTACACTGCCGAATTAGTCGAGGTGCATATAACCTGACCTCGACACCACAATTATTTAAAAGATAAAGTTTTAAAAGGAACATTGGGAACATTCTGTGTAATGGTCTTGATGATTATTTCACACTTGATACTTAGAAGAGTCAGTAAGAGTATTTTGTATAATATTATAATCATAACGGTATGCTATTATTAAAACTCATCAAATAACTAAGTATATTGTATTCTTAATGAGTATGCCTTCATGATTTAGAATCAAGAGAATATGTAACTTTCTCGAGTCCATCAGCTCAAATTCCTACCTGAAGATCCTCTTGTTTGTTATCAATCACTAATTCAACAAATGTTTTTCTCTATTCTTTTATAGTGACTTCATTATTAAGGAACCTAAATAACGTTTGCCCACTGGAAAGCAGCCTCACACATTCGTCTGCAATCTTTATTTTCCTTTTATTGAAATAATTTACTATTCATATCAATTTCTGGCAGCTATTTCAACAGTACTAGATCTTCCATCCCTTTCTGTGTTTTACCTTTGTTGTTCTCTCAGTCTTTTCACTCATGACCAGAAGAATATCCTATGCATCTTACTAATTTTCTAGTGTTGATGTCATCTATCCTTGTCGGCTAACATGCCAAATCAACTCTCTATATTTTTTCTAGTCATCAATTGATGTTAGCTAACTTGTCAAAAGTAGCCATCTTAAGTCAGCTAATCTATAGGCCAATTTTTCCCTGTCAACACCATGTTACCTGCAATCGTTGAACTAACTAGTATAGATAGAATCATGTTTGTGTTTGTCATTATCTAATTAAGCTGAGTATATGCATATCTCTGCAATCTTGTCTTGGCATCTGATTTTGCTGACAGCTATTTTTTGTAAGCTGCAATAGTTTAATAGGGCAGATAAAATAGACTTGTATTTAGCTATGATGACCATTTATCAAGCTTGTACATAACTTAGTCCCTGCCAGTTGTTGCTGTATGATTCTGTTAACTCCCCTGCAATTATTTTTCTTGCTCTTATCCTTAGCATAGGAATCTGCATTCTATCTATTTTCAATATTCCTTTGTATACTATTGATATTTGCCTTCCTGAATCTGCTATGATTTTCCTCTATTGATCACATGCTTCATTTGCTAATTTTCTGCTAGTTGGTTTCCCTTCCCGAAATACATGCTGTATTTGTTCATTTAATTGCTGCATTTTATCTTGTATTTGTTGAACTTCCTCTATCTGCTGCCATGACACCTTCCACTCCCTTTTAATCATTTTGCTCACCCCCAAAGAGTCTGTTTCTATAATTACTTCACTAAAATTGTTCTGGTAGAACAATAAGATTACTTCAGAACATTGTGAGTTGGTAAAGCATACACAGAAAACACAGAAATAGGAAGTTGGTAACAAATAGGAAGTTAAAGCATACACAGAAAACACTAGTGTCAACTGTTACTAGTTGATTCCTAAGACAACTCACAACTCTTTTCTTTCCCTCTTAACCTTTAGAGTGCAAGGGATACAACAACCACAAGAAAGTTCAGACTCACAATACATAGAAATATTGTCGAAAGATACAGAGAGACAGCAAATTGCTATGCATTTTTGAGTCCCAACTTTCAAATTTCAACACTCGAAAAATGTAAGGTCAGGCATAAGGAAATGATTTCTAATGCCCCAAATTACTTTTCTCACCACAGTGATCTGCCTCAGCATGAACCAAACATCCTTTGTCATCTCTCAAACAAAAACTATAGGCACTATCCCCAGGATTCCCCCTACTGACACCATCCATATTACATTTTAAAACACCTTTATGCGGTTTTTTCCATGTAACAGTGTAGTAATGTAATCTTGGCCTATATTCTTGAAGCAACTTCACTATATGCCCCCATTCTTTAGGTAGAAACCTATCATATCAATAATCTGCTACTTTATTTTATTTTTTCTTTATTTCTATGCAAATCATTTTCAGTAATCTACTCCTGTATTGGCTATGAGACACCACCTAAATATCTAACAGGAAGTTCTCCTTGGCAGGTCTCCTTCATCACTTTGGAAGAAGCTTTTACTTATCTTAGTTTAGGAGTAATATTTAGTATATTTCAGTTAGATTTTCTTGTTATTAGACGTGTTTTACTTTTATTTAAAGTGTTTGTGATGAGATATTACCTTAGTATAATTTTAATTGTTTTTAATTGTATGATCATGGATGAATTTTATTATTATCTAGCATGTTTTGTTATTTAATTTTTGATTTATGCAACTCTGATTTAGTAAATAATATTAATATAAAAGAATTAAATGTCATCAATTTTGGAATTAGTGACGATGTTTTATTATCAGTTTTAACCATGAAATTATCAACCTTTTTATATTAATAAATTTGCCCCTAATTTAAATAATTAAGGACAAAATAATTTTTTGTATATAAAAGTTAACGATTAGTGATGAAATACATTTGTCCCTAATTTATATATTTAAGGACAAAATAATTTTTTGTATATAAAAGTTAACGATAAGTGACGAAAATACATTGGTCGCTAATTTATATATTTAAGGATGAAATAATTTTTTGTATATAAAAGTTAACGACTAGTGACGAAAATACATTGGTCCCTAATTTATATATTTAAGGACGAAATAATTTTTTGTATATAAAAGTTAATGATTAGTGACGAAAATATAATGTTCAACTACAAAATAGATATAACTTTAGAGACAATTGATATCATCACTGATTGAACTAAATAATTAGTGACGATATAATTTTGTGGCTATAATAACTTTTTTAGTGACAAAACACATACTATCATCTAACAAAATTATACTTTTTATGATAAATATATTTGTCACAAATAATTATGCATTTAGAGACAATTTCTCATTTTGTAGCTAATATAATCTTTTTAGTGATGAAGCACTAAATCGTCTTTGTATACTTTTATCGACCCACATTTAGAGACGATTGATTGACGATTTATTTTTCATCACACAAGATCTTTAGTGACGAAATACGATTAATCAGTGACAATCATTTGTCCCTGATAATTGAATTTGTTATAGTGTTCCCTTGGGAGCCCAAAGTCAATCCTTAGGGCCCTAGATCTTCCCATCAAATTCATAACAAGGTCATTATCATGTCATAATCATATTTATACTCATAACATATCATGATCCAAGCCTAGGACCTAATCGTAACACGACAAATAAGGAACTTGAAGGTACTTCACCCAAGTCTCTTCACATACATCAGACATACAAGGTAAACAACAGAAGAACAACATGAGCAAAAGCAATAATTAACATAACTCATAGTATAAAAATAATACATGAAATAAAAGTATACAAATTAAATATCTGAATCAATACATAGGTCCAACGAATGCCTCTAACTCATAACCATAGATGGGGGCTCAGACAAGTCCTGGATCAACCTCAACAAAAAGGATACAGTTTCAACTACAAAGAATGACATGAAAATAAGTAAGGACGATTTGTCTCCAAAGCATAAGGATTCACCCAATCTAGATCGTTTAGTAACCTGGATCTAGCCACAGAGATGGATTAGAGGATCACATGCACCTACTTTCTGATATAATGTAGGCATAAGTATGCGTTAGTATGTTTGAATGTGCTAAGTATGTGGGCATGCAATGTAAGATAATCATAGTGAAAACCTGAATGTCAATGTTACATGAAAGCCATAATGAATGAATAAATATAAGTACATGAAAATAAACTTGTTTACATCATCATGAGTCCTTACAAACCACATTGTATTCATAGTCCATGCATTCTTGAACATATAGGAGTCATTCCTTGCTTCATTGTATAAAGGGAGGGTTGTACCTATCCTCATAAATATACTGTGTAAAGGGAGGATTATGTCCATCCTCATCAATACACACAATAGCTCATAACCTGACGGTGTATTAAGAAAGTTGTACCTATCCTCATCTATGCATTCAAACAGTGTAAAAGGAGGATTGTGCCTATCCTCATTAATACACACATAATTTATCTCATAATAGTGTGGAAGGAAGGTTGTACCTATCCTCATCAATACATCATAATTCACATATGCTAGTGAAAAGGGAAGGTTGTACCTATCCTCATCATTACATCATAATTCATACATGATAGTGTTTACACACTCATACTTGAATTCGTATCACATTCATAATCATGGTATCCATGTTCATGTTGAAGTCATGTTTAAATCACCATCATATCGTACTATATTGGTACTCAAACTCAATTCATACTCATGCTTATAGGTTCATGCTCAATTCACGTTCATGTTCATGTATTCAAACTCAGACCATGCTTATATTCATTATGTCAATCCAATTCATAGTCAAATTCTCATATAGAAGCCTTGTCCATACATGATCATGTGATGAGAAGTATGAGTAAAGTGCAGATACATGATATTCAAGTTTAAAACATGATAATTAAATATAATCATACAAAATTCATGCATAGAAGATCATTTAATTAAACTTGAAATTACCCATGCATGAATTCATAATTCATCAAGTCATGTAAATTTAAATCTTATGGAGACCATATGATATAATAGATTAACGTTTAATTCATACTTAAATCATCATTTGAATGCAACCCATATCTTAATTCTAACACTCTAAGATCAAATCATGAAAATCTTATTTAGATCATGCTTAAAAGTAGATGAAATTAGATGATGGATGTTTGGGTTCCATATTGAAAGGCAATATGGATGAATCCCATATGCCTAAGCTTAGATTGAAGACTTTGAAGAGAATCTAGCTTGAACTTTGAGCCCTTAATGAATCCTCAACTTGAACATGAGTGTAGGAATTAGAGTATTTTGAGAAATAGAATTGTGAGGTTAAGTGTTTTGGCTCGCATGGAATGTCATGAAAGACATAAGGGCTGATTTAGAAGGATATTGTAGTCCTAAAAGTCCCAAAAAGTCTTAGAGTTTGGGAGAATTACCAAAAAGACCTCACTTAAACTAGTCTTAAAAAGTGACCTAGGCACTTTCAAGGAGGGGTTCACGGGCCATGAACCACTTTCCGTGAAATTGCCTTGTGAAGTGTACCACATATTGAGACGGTGTAGTCCAGGTGAGGTGGCCCCTTCACAGACCACACCACAATTCGTGTTGAGGTCCACGAGCTTGGTATATGTTCCTGGTGGCATACTTCACTGGAAACCTAGAGAAAGGGCCAAGGTAGCCTGAAAAAATGCTAAAGGCCATCTTCACGAAAACCTTCATGGCTAGTGAAGAGGTTCACGAGCCATGAAGGTGTCCTTGGAGGAGCACCTTGGCCAAAAACTCTTGAAATTCCTTTTTCTTGCCTCGTTAGGACTTACAAAGTTTAGGTCCTTACATCATCTCTCCTTAGGGATCATTTATCCTTGAATAAGATAAAACATGGCTTGAATTTTCATGATCCAAGCCTATGGTCTAGTCATAACACAAGGAATGAGATCCCTGCCGGAACCTAAAATAAGCCTCCTCAACATACATCAAGCATACAAGATAAATAATGGAAGGCTAACATAATAAGCGAGAGCTGACATAAGCATAACATAAGAGTCATATACATAACATGAAAGAGATACAAGTCTGAAGTCAAGTGACATGTATAATAATGTCTTTAAACCATAGCATAGACGGGCGCTCAGATAGGCCCTGGCTCACCCTCAACACAAAAAAAGATAGTCTTAAATACATAAACATAGCATGAGGATAAAGATAGAAGGCGTTGACCCCGAAGTATGACGACTCACTCAATCCAGATCGTCAAGTAACTTGGATCTAGCTGTAAGGACCCAGACTTCGCAAGAGCTTAACAACACTAAAAAAATAAAGTCCAAAGTACTTTTGGCTATGGTGCCCTTTCAAGGGACCCTTCACGAGCCATGAAAGGGTCCGTGAACCTTAGTTATTTTCCAGGGTTGCCATGCCAAGTGTGCTAGCAGGGGCACACACCACGACTCATGGATCTCACCATGGAACATGATGTTGTCCGTGAAGGGGACAAAAGATTTAGAAAACCCTATCTTGACCTTGGGAAAGGTTCACGAGAGGGGCAACATAGACTGTGAAGAGCTTCATGAGCCATGAAGCCTTCCGTTGTGCAGCCCAATTCATTGTTTGAACTCATTTCATTAAGGATCCCTTGGTAATTTTTCCCAAACCCAAGTGTATTTTGGACATTTATTCACTCCTTTACATTCTTAAATATGCTCCTATGCATTTCCTAACACTTATTTCAAGCCTAACACTTAGTCTATTTCTAAATCCCAAAACACTCTCAAGTCTTATCTTCAAGGATTCAAGCTAGGATTCAATTGAGTTTCATGACTAAGTTGATTTTATCTCAAACTCATCTTCCTAAGCAAGATATGTCTGGTTTTATCCTTGGTTTCTTTTGAACTATAGATTCCAAATTCTCATTTTCCAATTTTACTCACTTTCATGCATGAGCTAAGTATGGTTTTCATGATTTGATGTTGGATTTTCAAAATTATGTTATAGGTCGTATTCAAATGGTGATTTAAACATGAAACAAGTATTATTACAATTTTTTACATGGTTTTCATGAGATTTGATTTTGCATATCTATGAACTATGAATTCATGCAAGGGTAATCTCAATTATGATTCAAATGTTGATTTTTTCATGGATTATGCAGTTTCTACCATGTTATCATGTTTTAGGAATGAATTTCATATACACATATAAACCCCTAAGTCCCCAACATATGATTATGCATGAACTAGGCTATTACATGAAAATTGGACTATAACATGAATTACTTAGGGTATGAGCATGAACTGAGTATGGATCTATGATTATGAGCTTGGCAATGTCCTTTATTCCATTCCACCAATATATCTCCCTTAACTCTCTATACATCTTTGTAGTGCCGGGATGAATGAAATATGAAGAGTTATGAGCTTCTTGTATTATTAACTTCTTCAACTCACTGTGAATGGATACACACAACCTCCCTTGATATCAAAGTACTCCATCTCCCCCTTATGAGAAGTTAAAGTTGAAAAGATGAGATTTCTATCACAATCCTAGAAAATGGCCTTGGAATGGAATTCTGATGGTTCCATCAGTTTTGACATTTTTTATTTAGGCTAGGATGGTGGTTGGTCCAAGAAGGGAGGATCCTGATATGATTTTGAGCCAAAAGTTGCAAAATAAGTTCATTCGGAAGCTAAAAACTACATTTTTTAAAAACACAGCTAAACGTGCTCGGAACAAAAATCTAATGGTATGATAAGCTCCAAAACATCAAAAATGGTCTAAAATGACCTTTGTCAATTGACGAGGATATTTGGTTGCATTTTGATCCCCTTAGTTCTTTTAGCCAAAATTATTCGGAAGGAAGTAGAACCCTCATTTTTTCCAGGAAGCTCCGTTGGAAATTTCAATTGCACTGATGTATCTGGAACATCAAAATTCATGTGGTTGCATAATTTGTTTGCATAAAATAGATATTGAATGCCCCGAGAATGGCCGGGGAAGTATTGGAAATAGCTAGTGCAGTACCGAGAAAAGTTACTCCCCGCATTCGTGGAGGGTGGTTAGGCTGGGTAAAGCCCTACGTTCGCGGAGAAGAAGCATGAGGTCTATATAAGTGCTTCAACACTTCACGAACAACCATGAGACTCAACTTCCAAAGCTCGTAAAAATCACATTTCAAGTCTCTTTTGATGATTCAAAGGTCCAAGTGACTCAGTTTTTTGCAAAGAATATCATGGTGAAGTTGGATTCAAGATTCGGCATGTATTTTGAGGTAAAATCCCTATTTTAGCTTAATATCTTCCAAAAAATTATAAAAAATTTACGTGTTGATATCTTAGTAGATTCTTGACGGAATAAAGCAAAACTTGAGTCTAAATTGTTCTACATTCCGAGAGGAATGCTATGGTATGTTGGGTGTTGGCTGAAAAATTATCTGGTCTTAAGAAATTTTGATCAAGAAAGTTTTGAAAAGAATGTTCTCCCGGTAAAGTTTTTATTCCCATTTTTAGGTCTTTTCTCGGTCTCTGGGGTTCATTTTGGGCTAAATTTTTTGCTGTAGATCCAGGTTATCGTGGGAGCCAATTTTTAGGGTTTTGTTTAGAATTTTAGGTGTGGGCCCTATTTTTCCCATTTAGGCCTTTTTGTCCTAACTTTTGTCCATGCTTTAAGTTTTTACAGCCAATTCGGCCGTGTTAATATTGTGAATTATTTTTTTAGTTGTTGAGCAGACCAGGAGACAATCAAGTATGGAAAATCTCAACTCAGTTGATTTAGAGTTTGAGCCGTAGGTTACCAGGTAGGCTAGGATTTCCCTAAACCTTAGATTGAGTGAAATATTATATGCATGATGAACTGAGATGTATATTAGATGCTAGCTGTGTCGGTATGTGTAGTATATGTTGCTGTGAGATATTACTCTTTGTTATTGGCTATGAATATGGTAATTTTGTTATATTCTGGTACTATTGATTATAAAATGGCCTAATAAGGGTCGTATATTGGCTGATGCCGTGGGATAGGTACATATTCTGACCTAAACTATTGTCTGAGGGAGTATATTGCTAATGTTTTTAAAATATGATGATTATGATGCTACTTTTTGAATACTTGCTATGCTATGACTTGATTTCTGATTGAAATATGACTCCATTGGCCCTTGCTATTTGGATACCTATGATATCAATGTTGTTATTATGAATTACTCTCATTATCTGTTGTTGATTGAATCCTAGCATATTTGACCTACTAGACTCGAATTCACGCTGACTAGGGATATATAAGCTCTTATGTACTACTATTAGTTGCTGGGTACTGATTTTCTTACCCAAGGCGGGGATTAGTCGTTGTTACCTGGGAGATAGTGGTGGTCATGGTTGTGTAGGATGGACTATATGGGATACACATGCTATGAGCATTGTCGCCTACATTGACTCTGGGCATGTCATGACTTATAATTCGATCCAGATAGGCTATTGAGTAAGTGATCATGTTGATATATCGAGTCTTGGATGACTCTCCTAGGCTCTGGACCCATTGGCCATGTTCAAGTATTCGAGTCCTCGGGTTACGTGCCCCATGGTCTAAGTTCCTATGGCTATATTTTGAGAGTTGTAAGTCCCAGATGTGGATTTCGAGGGCTAAGCTCCTATTGAGATTTGGGTCAAGGACCCTGCTGATTTCATCTTGGGGAGAGGCCCCCTGCTCGATGTTCTAAGTTGAGACACTATTAATTATGCTAGGGGGATTCTTTTGCCACGAGGGATACGTCCTACCATTATGTATATTGTCAGACTATCTGGCCTTAGCTGATTGTGCGACCGGAGGCCAGGTCAGAGGACTAGGGGTTCGAGGCCCTGTGTGATGTTAGTTCTTGGATTGGCAGAGGACCTAGTTGTTATGTGGTACTTGGGGCCGATGACCCTATCGACTACCATGGATCCACACACCTAATTGTGCATGGGTATACCTTTTGGGCTTTATGGGGGCTCAGGGAGTGTTCAGATATAGACACTAGGGCCTTACACCTATAGCCGACCCTTGATCTGGTGATCTGGAAAGTAGTGCTCTGTGATGATAATTTTGGATTCAGTGATGTTTTGTAGGTTAGGTTTCGCGTGGGTGTACCTTCTTGGCTTATGGGGGAACGTGTGGCATATAGACGTAGATTCTAGGGCTTACACCAGCATACAATGTAATGATTCAATTTAGTTTGAGGTTATGGGATTGATTTGTGGGTCTGCTGTACTTATCTACATTTGAGCTTCCTTATGTGCATTATTTCACTCAGTTGGCCAATGATGCCTACTGGGTACCTTATTCTGGTATTTACCCTTACTTCTACTTGTTCCCATGGTGTAGGTCCGGGTTCCAGTTGGGGCACCGACTTTAGGGGAATTTTTGGAGTGCACAAGAGGCTTCTACTTAATAAGCATCGACAGTTCTAGCTACCTTGCTGCCTCCTTCTTTTTGATGGCCGTCATTTGTTTCTAGAGTTGTACTATAGGAATTTATATTTGTAAGAGCACTCCTGGATTGTATCATATTATGGTTTTGTTATATATGTGTGTGCATACTAGCATGTACTTCTGTTTATTATAGCTCTGTACAGTTGATTTCCAGGTTCTGGGTAGTTGCAGTTATTTGTATCATTGTGTTGGTTTTGGTCTTGACTAAGAGCTAGGATAGGTACCTGGGGGTTGGGTAATTGGCTTGCTTGTAGGCAGGATTTAACAGACTCTATCATGACTAGGATCAGGTTGTGACAAGTTGGTATCAGAGCCTAAGGTTCACTTCTTAGTTGTACTGAACTACCGTCCAGTAGTGTCCTATGGATGAATATAGAGGTGTCCGTGGCTTATTTACACGAGGCTATGGGATATTTAAAGATCTTCCTGTGTTGTTGATTCTTGTTGTGCATTATTGTCAGTGGTCCTTTGAGTTCTGAGCATCTGACTTCGTTCATTTTTTGTAGATATGGCATATAGAAAGTGGACTTAGAGCCAGGGAAGGACTATATCGTCAGTCCCAAATAGGGAGCAGTCCCTTGGGCATGAGGAGCAGGCATCGAAGGTGCCAACACCCCCGTACCCAACAACACTAGCTCCCAGCCGCCTTTGCAGTTACATCAGAGATGTAAATGGTTCTTGGATAGCTCCTAGTAGAACTTAAAGCCCTACAGTACGATGTAGCGCTAGCTTCAGCTCCTCCAGTTCAGGTACTAGTAGAACCTGTTGTTTTGGCTCAGCCTGAGGGAGCCATACCATTTTAGGACTAATGACTACTTGGGTATTTTTTGAGATTAGCTTCATCGAGGTTTTTAGGAGCTGTAGGGGAGGATGCACAAGAGATTTTGACAACATGAATAGAGTGATTATAGGCTTTGCGGCTGTTCGAGTCTTAAGGGGTTGAGTTTATCTCTTATCAGCTAGATGGCACCACCAGGCAGCAGTGGCGGACTTGTCGAGATACTAGGCCAACAAATGTTGTACCACTGACTTGGGCCCAATTCACAGAGGCATTTATGACTAGATTTTTTCCTAGGAATTTCAGGGGTCGTTGCTAGGATCAATTTATGAGAGTTGAGTAAAGGCAGATGACCATGTCACAGCATGAGGTCAGGTTCTAGGAGATCTCCTAATATGCTACAACCATTTTTCCTACTGAGGAGGAGCGAATTCACTATTTATGCGAGGGTTGAGGCCTCAACTGAGAATGGGTACACATGTATTGGTGACTTTCAACCGCTCATTTTTGGACATTGTTAATCATGCTCGCTTACTGGAGCAGATTAGTCAAGAGGCCCAAGGTAGCAACGACAAGTAGGCTAGATGTGAGGGAAACTTAAGTGGCTCCCAAGAAGGTTTTTGATTGCCGAGGGAAAGGCCTTTGAGGAGAGGTCGGCAGGGTCAGACCAGCCGACCATACCAGGTATTATTACAAGCTTCTGAGAATGGCCATCATGGCCTAGGTATTTCTAGCAGGGGTCGTTCCTCTTATTCCACTAGGCGGGTGTAGATAGAGGGAGAGTGACAATGCTTCTTGTGGGCTAGTTAGGTCATCTTTTTCGGATAGTTAGGCTTCTAGAGCATCTGGATCAGGTAAGCATAACCATGCTTGCAGAGACTGGGCTGTTTTAGGTTATTTTTTGTGCGGGGCACCAGATCCGGATCAGGGACTATCCGAAGCAGAGAGCAACACATGCCGCTCCACAACCACTAGGTCAGCTCCTTTAGCCTGTGTTAGGGGCGGGGGTAGGGGTCAGGATCATGGTCGCCGGGATAATCAATATACAAATCATGGGAACCAGTAGGGTAATCAGCAAGGTTCCAAAGGGCTTGTCAGGGGAGGTAGAGTTTGGTGTAGCAATAATGTTCGGGGGAGGCTGTTAGGGCCACTTTTATACCGCACCAAAAATGGGCTGAGGTCGAGGATTTTGATGAGGCCATCACAGGTATTATTACTATATACCAACAAGAAGCTCAACCTTATTTGATTTGGGTTCCACCTTTTCTTATGTGTTTGTGTATTATGTTTTCTACCTGGCTTGACTCCCGAGCCTCTTTATCCCTTGATTCAAGTATTGATCCCAGTAGGGGATTCAATTGTAGTAGATTAGGTTTGCAGAGGTTGTACCATTATTCTTCAGGGATTTGATACTTGGGTTGATTTAATATTACTTGATTGCTGGGTTTCGACCTTATTTTGGGTCTGGATTGGTTGACGCCACATCGTGCTATATTATATTATTTTGCCAAGACTATTACCTTGGCGATACCATGGATGTCCCTTGTAGTTTGGCTAGGGTCCGTTAGTCGGGTGCAAACAAGTATTCTATCATATATTTAGGCTGATAGGTTGATATCTGTAGGGTATTTAACTTATTTAGCCTATGTATATGATGTGACAGCTGAAACTTTACTGTGGAGTTTGTGCCTGTTGTATGTTGTTTAATGACGTATTTCAAACAGATTTGTCTAAGTTGCTGTCTAAGTGGGAGATTAATTCTGCGATGGAGGTTGAGCTGGGGACTAAGCCCATATACCCCTTTGTACCGGATGGCTTCTGCAGAGCTTGAGGAGCTCAATACACAACTTTAGAGATTGCTAGATTTGGGGTTCATACAATCATGGTAGATCTGGGGTTCATATAGCCAAGTTTTTCTCCCAGGGGAGATCCTGTCTTGTTTGTGACAAAGAAAGATGGGACTCTCCGGATGCTATTAGTTATCAATAGCTGAATAAGGTGACGATGAAAAACCATTATCCTCTGCTGCATATTGGTGATTTGTTTGATTATTTGCAGGGTGCGACGGTATTCTCTAAGGTTGACTTGCAATCGGGCCATCACCAGCCAAGGATCCGGGCAGAGAACATTCAGAAGACTACCTTTCGGACCAATATGGGCTTTATGAGTTCTTAGTCATGCCTTTGGGGCTGACTAATGCCCCTGCAATGTTTATGGACTTGATGACTTGGGTATTTTGGTTGTATTTGGACTCTTTCATAGTGGTTTTTATTGATGATATTCTGATTTATTCTCTGAGTCGAGAGTAGCATGTGCAGCACCTCCGTATTGTGCTATGACACTCCTAGACCACAGGTTATATGCTAAATTCTCTAAGTGTGAGTTCTAGCTTAAGTCTGTGAGATTCTTGGGTCAAAAAGCAGCTACTAATATATGAATTCCATACAGACTTGACCCTGTAGCGCTGGATGTCACCAGAGCTATTGTGTAGCCTCTTTTACCAGAGGATACTAAGTTTGCTGTATCGAGAGTTGTTATAAATGTTGCAGATTAGAGGGTTGTTCGCGAACTTACCATCAAAGGATCCACATAACCATTTACACAATATTGTTTTCATTTACAAGAGCATGATAGGAAACCAAAATCTATCCATGGATATCGTTGGGCTTCGTGTCTTCCCATTATCTCCCACAAGCGAGGTGACAGTATAGTTAGCAGAGCTTCCACAGAGATTTATCACCACGTGGGCTGAAATACAAAAAGCCTTTTTGGAGAGGTACTTTCCGAGGTCAAAGGAGCTGAAGTTGAAAGATTATATCATTAACTTCGAGCACTTGCTTGATGGTAATGTTCACGCTCCAATAAGAAAGCGGTCGCTGTCAGCAATTAACCTAATTGAAGGTTAGGGTCGAATCCACAGGGAATATAGGGCTTGACTACAAGATTTTGCTACTAATCAGTTCAAACATCAATAACTAAAATCTCTAAATGGGGGGGGGGGTGATGTAATTCGAAAACAAAAGTAAAATTATAACTATACTACTTCGCAGGAAAACACTCAATTTTAGGGACAACTTAGGAATTGTGTTCTCCATAGTTCGGCGACTCGATTACCCTGGGTAACATAACTACAGCTGAAGATTCACATGCAAGTTGGTAATTTAGGTTCTTCCAGCCCTCTTGTAAAGGTGAAGGTCGAATTTTACCAAGGCACTTAGTCGACCACCATGGCGTGCCAACTAACTATTACCTATTGTCCCAGTCAACCTCCCCTTGATCAGGTTTAGTTGATTAAATGAGAAGTCATTGATCGAATTCTGTCGTCTACTTCCCTTTTTCTATTCGTCACGACCTTGGTCAGGCTCGTGATAGTATACAGGGTTTGGTGTTGGCCACCACCAAACAACAATCAAAATGAAGGGAAATAGACAATACATGCAAAACCCCAATCATAGAAATGCCATAAACTAGGTCATCTTAAGTCAACTACCCATGGTTCATACAACTCCAAGTTGTGGGTGCTTGGCTACTCATGGCTAAGGTAAAACCAACAAAAATGCAAATAAATGACATGATTGAGAATTTTACCCAAGGAAATGAAGATTGAAGACACCACAAGTAGTACTAAAAGCTTGATAGATTGACAATGAGCACAAGAAAGGTATACAATCCCCAAAATTGGGTTTTCTACCAGAAAAAAGATAATCTAAGCTAAAAACCTAAAAATACTCTTGAGAGAATATTCAAAGATGATAAAAAGTCCTCTAGTTCGAATCTTATTTTTTTCTAAAACCCTAACTTAAACTATATATAGTATTTACAAAATAGCCCTAGAATTTATACAGAAAAGCCAGCTGGCAGCTGATAAGTCTCGCAGGTACGACTCGTCGGATGACCTATGACTCGTAGTCGGGGTCTCGTATCAGGTTCTTAGAATCTTGGACTAAACTGGTATGACCCATAGGTACGAGTCATTGCTTGAGCTATGACTCATATGTTCCTCTCATAGTCGTGGCGTTCAGTTTTTGGTCCAACATTTTGGCTCTCTGATTTCTGCTATAATTCCACCTATACGAATCATGGTGAGACTTACAACTCATAGGATGGTCTAATAGGGATGACCTCCATTTAGCAAATTTTTGAATTTTGGTGTCTGTTTCTTGCTATGACACACCCTACAACTCGTAGCTTGGGCTACGACTCGTAGGTGTACTCGTATGTCCTATGCTTTAGCAAAATTTGCATTTTTTCTTCAAAATCATACCAACCTAACTTTTCTGCAAGAACAACACAAAAACACATAAAAACCATAAAAAGTCACATTAAGAACTTACAAAGTCTCTTGTTTTAGGCATCAAATGTGCTGTATTTTGACAGCACATCAACACCGTCAACTTAGAATTATTGCTTGTCCTTAAGTGACGACTCAATCTATGTAAACACAGAGAAATACATAGAAGTTATACTAATGGAATATAAAAGCACTCTTTTGATTCAGGTACCTAACTGCCATTTTCCAAATAGGATTGCAAAGTTATTAAGCAGAACAAGAACATAAAGAGATACCTGGTAATCTAACTATGACAAGCTAAGGAGCATCAACCATCCACAATCGCTAGTATAGTCATATGCTAATCAAGTAGTGCAAATGTCCTCACTGGAAAGAAGTCCCTCATACTCACTCAAAAGCATTTAGAATTCAGAGACTGAGGAAGCATTCTCACTCTCAAATTTGAAATTCAAGCATACTGACTAACACCATAGGCTTGCCTCTATACTCATCTTCTGGCTTGGTGATAAAGTGGGGTTGGATCACCTTAGGACTTATAGGCTTGTAATGTAGGTTCAGAGTGCTTTGGTATGGTATTTTGGGCAAGTGGTGACTAAAAGCTATTCTTGAACCATGTTTGCCAACACTTTTTTGCTTTCATAATCCAACCCTTTTTAATAAATCCACCCATATTCTCCTGTTTTGAACTTTTTTTGTGTGCTTTCTTTCTATTTTTAGCTGTGCCTTATTTGTGAACTCAATTCTTGCTACTTTTTCTCAATTCAAGGCACTTCTCTTCTTTCTTTTTCTTCACTCAGCTCATGCTTTTTCATTTCTTTCTTTATTTCCCAACTAATCACCTTATTATTATTACTTTATCACAATAAAGGCCACCCTCAACTTAGGCTGTTAGCCTCAGATGAAGTACACAATATCTATCCCTCAAACCAGGGCCACCAACTGCAGCCATCCTCAACTTAGGCTCTTAGCCTCAATCAAGGTTCACATGTTCAAGGATAGACCAGGGACAATATCAAGGTATTTCATCAACCAAGGTTAAGTCAACAAAGTGTCAAGAAAGAATGAGTACATGAGAAGCTCAAAAGTTTAGAACAAGGGATTCACTCACTCATTTGGGGTCATTTAGGCTAAAAGTGGTTTCACTCAAAGGACAAAGGCCTAAGATCTTTTCCATATTCACCACATCACCAAATTAATCTTAGAGTACAAAGGCAAGTTCTGGGTCCATACAAGATGCATCAATACCGCAAAATAAGCTCACAACACACATGACATTGCATCTGTAATCAAGTATAGACTCACAGGTCATGCTTCAAACCTCAGCTAACCTTCACATTATCAGAAAAACATTGTCACATACTCAAAATGCATGAATGCATCAATAATCACAATCTCAAAAATTTTGAGGGTACCTAATTGTTTTTTATCAAAACTTTAAAAACACATCTAAAAATTATGTATATGCCAATAGATAACACTACTATGAATTTACATAGTATCTACACTACCTAAACATGCCAGTTCAACAGAAAATTAAACATCCACAAGGAAAAGAAGCATGACAAGAAAACCTTGGGATAAAAAATAGGGGAATTTATGGACTCGAGGCTACTCAGACTGCACCTTAATCCATAACTTCCCACACCCCACCAAAATAGGATACATTGTCCTCAAAGTAAAAAGATATACTAAGTTGAACATAACAAAAACATAGACTTATATATATATATATTAAAAACCAAAATCAAAATAATATTGTCTAACAAGAGAATAAAATATCCATAAATAAAAGTAAGAACTGGGGTAAAAAAGGGTCAAGCATCATAGTGCATCAAGCACCGGTCTCCGGCTGGTCTATGGTGTCCTGGGGCACCATTTCCTCTGCAGCAGTATCAAAAGTACCCTCTCCATATGGGGCGTGCTTCTCCCGATCTCTCTGAATAGCCACCATCAGTAGCGACTCCTGCACCACCTCCTCGGGTATGGGATCCTCCTCTGATCTTGGCCTCTCCTGAGCCTGCTCTAGATCATCATCATGCTCAAGGGGCCTCTTCCCACGGACATCCGGAGTCAGTTAGCCATTCAAATGCCTCATTGTCCACCGATGCCACCTCCGAGACTGCGACAGGAGCTGCCAACACCTGGAATAATTCGACCTTAAACTTAGCAACTCCTCGGTCATATTACTCGTGTCAGCGGGCCAAGCTCCCTCAAGTTGCCGCTGGACTCTCACCTCTAAGGCATCTATTTGAGCATCCACCGCTCTAACTCGCTCATCTACTAGATCACGCGTAAAGGCCTTCATACTTTCCTCTGAGTCCCATATGGTCTGGTCAACCCAAGGTCTGACCCGCGCAGACAGAGCCTATAGTTTGGACTCTGCCGTAGCCACCCTGCATAATAATGCCTGAAAAACAATAGCAGAAGTAAGATAATCAACCTGTAATGTATCTGCTGCTGGTGCCGGAGTACTAGAGGATGGCGTGGACTCAATCTCCACAACTGGTGTGGGCTATGTAATAGCTGGAGTCGACCCATGAGTCTGGGGCTCTACTGGAAATGGCTCTGGGATAGGCGGAGGAATAGCTCTCTGTAGGGCTATAGGGTTCTCGCCGGCCTTAATTAGGCTGGGATCCATCATGTACAATGCCTCTACATAAGGGTCCAAGTGGAGACAGACTGACACCCTAACCGCCTTGCATAACTTGTGTATCAGAATAGGAAATGGCAAGGCCTATTGAGTGCGGACTGCTGACTTGTGTATCTGTTTGGTCATAACCCGAGCCTAATAATTTTATACCCCACCAAAATGCTAGCCAACAATACAACTCTCTCCAATGTGATCATATTATTCGTGAAAGTGGGTCTGATACGCCAACGAATAATGGACCACTAAAATTTTGCCCTAAATAAGAGATAGGCCTTCAAAATATGCTCCATGTGGTTCGTAACCCATGTTGGCTCAACACTGTCCTCACAAATTTGACTTGCTATCCACCTAAGGAGTTCTGTTCTCAACCCGACATCCTTCTGATTTACTACCTTTCTCATCTCTGCAATCCTATGATCATATTCCATAGTGTAATGTGGCACTCTATATCTTGGCCCAAACTGCACTCTCCGAATAGTTTCTTCTGAGATATCAACAACCTCTAACCCAACTATGATTTCACTCAATCGTGGCTACTCAATGGGCTTCTTGAGCCTTGGCAAATCTTTGCGAATAGAAGCATAGTATGAGGTATAAAATTCCCCAACTACATAAGGGGCATACTTCCCCAGTACATGTGACAATCAACCAAGTCCATGCAGCTCAATTTTGGCCTCTAACCCTGGTACACTGCTTAGTCCTGAATCTTTCAGCCTAGCTTCCTCATGGAATCTCCTTACTGGCCTCCCTTGGTTTTTCAACTCCAGTCCCTTTTCATAAATCTCTTTCATCCCAGGGACACACCATCTCGTGTTTTGGGGGTCTGCGGAGGTGACAGTGTAAGCAGAATTGGCTGGCTATAGGGGAGCAGTATCCTCATGCTGAGCCAGAGATACCTCAAGGGATCCAGACTCAGAAAGTGAGGCATCATCATCTGACCCCTCCTCATCACCCTCCTCTTCAGACTGGGAGGGGCTAACTATTTCCATCGAAACCCTTGTTTGTGATCTGCTCAAGGGCACGTTGGCTTCGGGGTCAGGATGCACATTCATCTCCTCAACAGATTGATCTTCATCAAATGTTTCATCCGTGAGTTGGTGTCTTGGGTTTGGGGCAATAACTCTTCGTTCTCTTGGAGACATTGTCTCAGCAAAACTATCACAAATCAAAGCATGAGTTCGATGATGTCTTGTACCAATGAGATACACATAAATTAATCAAACATAAAACAATAAAATTTCTAAATTAAAATGACTGAACCAGGTGCAGGGTTGCAGATACGAGGTGGAGACCTACGAGTAGTATGGTAGCCTCGTAATGCTAATGTATCTAAGGGAAATGCATTCTAAATCAGCTACAAGATGCAGGTACGACTTGTAGGGTGTCCTACAAGTTATAGGCTGAGCTTGTATCACATTTCAGGGATATTTGGAGAGTTCAGATCAAGGCCACGCAACCACCACTATGACTTGTAACAAGTGCTACAAGTCGTACGCGAGTCTCATATGGAAAATGTTAAGGCACCTTAGGTGACTGTTGCCTGCTACAAAGGGCTACTACGACTCGTAGGGTGGCCTATGATTCGTAATGGGTCCTTGTAGCAGAAAATAGAGAGCCCCCAGGGTGCCTCTAACCCTTCCACAAATACCAACAACTAACCAGAAAGCATCAGGGGATACACAAAAACAAAAACATGGGTAACAAAACATCAAATCTAAACACTCTTCATTACCAATCGTCTCAAGACAAAGCATGAATTTTCCCCTATCTGAGCAAAGCACTTCTAATAGTAAAAATGTCAATGCACATTAAAGGGGATACACATGAGTAAATTATCATAAGAGAATTATAACACCCCCTAACCCAACAATTTTGGCTCCACATAATCTCCACAAGATAATGACTCATAAAATATGCAACAAAGCACATGACCTTAACATCAGACATCAAGGTCACCCAACAAAGGTAGAATTCAAGATTCGATTCGTTATAGGGACATAGACAGTTATGTATCATAGTTTTCCTACTTCCACGATCACTATCACATGGTTTTGCTAATTATGGTGATAAGGCATTCATTCAAACATCTATAAGATAAGACTACTTTAGAGATAAACGAAAATTAACCACGGGAACTTACTAGATGAATGGATGAATGAATGATGAGAAAAAGAAGCAGGCCGAGTTCTTGGTGCAAAATTCACTTGCTGGGGAATATTATGGGTGAATAATTTAGGGGACGAATGAAATAGTGAAAGGGGATGATAGGGGGAGTTATAAAGTGAAATGAAATTCTTGATGAAAGGACATGAAGAGCCAAAAGACATTAGTCTTTTAATATTTAAATGGTTCACCTTATAAAATTCTGTAGATCGGTCTTACGAGACCCCGAGTATGAGCCATAGGACATCATACGACTTGTAAGTACCAATCTCATAGCAAAACCAATACTGAGGAAATTTTGATTTCATACCCGGGTACTATACTTACAACTCGTAGATTACCCTATGAATCATAAGGTTGGCTCGTAGTGCATGTACCCACTTCTGAGACTTACTGTTTCCTTCTATGAACATAACTATGAGCCATGGTGGTGACTATGACTCGTATCCTTGCTTGTATATGTTGTTTCAAGCATGAGTTTCTCCACTCTTCAGTTCCTATTCTATTCCTACACCCCAAATATTCAAGATACACCAAAATGCAAATTGACATGACTGGTTCAAAGTCTTAATAGTCTCAACAAAGTATTAACTACCTCTACACTAGCTAAACAGATAAAAATGTCTCAAAATAAATCTAAATATAAAAGATACTTGGGTTGCCTCCTAAGAAGTGTCTTGTTTAATGTCGTGGCTCGACTATGCCACCATGGATAATCAAACTTCTCCATAAGTCCCATCGCTGCTCTTTCTACTTTTCCTTTATTCCTCCTGCACCACATCTAGTTGCTCAGCAAGCTGCTCCATCCTATCACTAAGACTTTGCATTGATATAGTTTGTTGTTCCACCTTGTAGTTACATTTGAGGACATCAAACTTTATTTCCCCAACAATCTCATCTTGCTCATTGACCTTGGTCAGTATTTGTTCAAACATATGCTCAATCCTTGTCAGCTTATCAGTGATGCAATTCTGGTGCGGTAACCTAGGCCAATTTTCCACATTCTTGCTCATGGGTTTACTTGGGGCTCCCTTCCATGCACTCGTGGATAGTCTGTCCTATCCTTGAAAGGGTTGGTAGACTTGGGCAACTGCAGATAGTTTGTTCATATGCTCGGTGATCTCATTAAATGGTCATCTTATGAACTCTCAACAATCCCCTCCAAACAATGCGTCAGCCTTCTCTTGTTGCTTGGAGGATAGTGCTCGGTAGGAACTAGCCGCCAATTCATCATCAGTCAGACCATGGTTTTGATTCACTGCCAAGCATTTCTTGTATCTTTCCCAAGCCACCACCAAAGGTTCTCCTGACACTCTTCTGAAATTACAGATGTTGTTCTGTATCTTTTTCTTGTTGGACTCCTTATAGAAGTTCATAAGGAAGACTCTCTGTACTTCCCCTCAGTTAAAGAAAACATCGGATGGGAGAATTGACCACCATTCCGCAACTTCACTTCGGAGAGTCATGGGGAAAGCCTGAAGAGCCATGGCCTCCCAAGTAGGATGTCTTGTCCCAAGGATCCCTCTCAATGTTTAAGTAAAATTCTACATGTGAATTTGAGGGTCTTCGGACTCTTGCCCATAAAATAGGGCTCGCCTCTGCAAGGTTTCCAACAAGTTATTTGCAACTTTTTTTCAGTCATAGTGCCAGCGAACCTGCACCTAAAATTCAAGTAATAAAAAAATAGAAAAAGTAAACTACAGGAGAGTTTAGGAATTAACACTAGAATTAACTAAAAATGAAATCAAATCAAAACCTAGCCGTATTCTCCGGCAACGATGCCATAATTTTTGATGATATTCATGCTCCAATAAAAAAGCATCGCTATCAACAATTAACTAACCGAAGATTAGGATCGAATCCATAGGGAATATGAGGCTTGACTACAAGATTTTACTACTAATCATTTCAAGTATCAATAACTAAAATCTCTAAATTGGGGGGGGGAGGGTTGTAATTCGGAAATAAAAATAAAATTACGACTATACTACTACTCGGGAAAACACTCAATTTTAGAGACAACTTGGAAATTGTGTTCACCATAGTTCATCGACTTGATTACCCTACGTAACATAACTACAACTGAAGATTCGCATACTGGATGATAACTTCGGTTCTTCCAGACCTCTTGTGAAGGTGAAAGTTGAATTTCACCATGGCACTTGGTCGGCTACCATGGCATGCCAACTAACCGTTACCTATTGTCCCAGTCAACCTCCCCTTGATCAAATTTGGTTGATTAGACGAGAAGACATCGATCGAATTTTGTTATCTACTTCCCTTTTCCTATTCATCACAACATTGGTCGTGATAGTAGGCAAGGTTTGGTGTTGGGCACCACCAAACAACAATCAAAATGAAGGGAAAAAAGATAATATATGCAAAACCCCAATCATAGAAATGCAATAAACCTAGGTCATCTCAAGTCAACTACCCATGGTTCCCACAACCCTAAGTTGTGGGTGCTTAGCTACTCCTTACTAAGACAAAACCAACAACAATGCAAATAAATATCAATGATTGAGAATTTCACCCAATGCAATGAAGATTGAATACACCACAAATAACACCAAAAGCTTGACAATGAGTACAAAGCAAGATTTACAATCTCCAAAATTGGTTTTTTCACCAGAAAAAGATAATATAAGCTAAAAACCTAAAAATACTCTTGAGAGAATATTCAAAGATGATAAAAAACTCCTCTGGTTTGAATTTTTTTAAAACCCTAACTTAAATTATATATGGTATTTACAAAGTAACCCTAGAATTTGCACAAAAAAGACATATGGCAGCTGATAAGTTTGGCAGGTATGACTCGTAGGATGACCTAAGAGTCATAGTCGGGGTCTACTATCAGGTTCTTGGCATCTTTGACTAAACTGGTACAACCCATAAGTAGGAATCATTGCTTGAGCTATGACTCGTATGTTCCTCTCGTAGTTTTGGCCTTCAGTTTTTGGTCTAATATTTTAGCTCTCCGATTCCTGCTACGAGTCCACCTATATGAGTCATAATGGGACTTACGACTCATAGGATAGCCTCATATGAATGACCTCCACTTAGCAGATTTTTGAATTTCGGTCTCTGTTTCTTGCTACGACACACCCTATGACTCGTAGCTTGGGCTATGACTCATAGGTGTGCTCGTATGTCCTATGCTTCAACAAAATCTGCACTTTTTCTTCAAAATCATGCCAACCTAACTTTTCTGCAAGAACAACACAAAATCACATAAAAATCATAAAAAGTCGCATTAAAAACTCACAAAATCCCTTGTTTTAGGCATCAAATGTGCGGTATTTTGGCAACACATCACCTGATTATTCTATCAGTACCACAGGGGAGAGATTCACAAAGTGCTTGAGGAGTGTTCCAGACCAAAAGATTATTGATGATTCCTTGGGGAAGTTTCTATGAGGCCTTAGATAAAAATTGCAAAGTTGTGGCCAACACCATAATCAGAGGCTCAATCTTGGATTGCCCATTTCTTATTGTAGCTGAACGTCTGGAAAATGTGGCAAAGATGAATCGTGCATGGGGCACCATGGACAAATCTACGAAGAAGAGTTCCTTTTCAGTTAATACAAATTCGGAGCACGACAAGATTCATGAAGATGTGATGCAAGATCTTTCTAGGATTAGTAATAATGTGGGGTTACTAATGAAGTAAAGTCAGAACAAGTAAATGTAGTGAATCATCGACCCCCACGAGCACCCATGTATGAGGAGCCCTATTATAAGGAGGATTCTTACTTTGTGACTGATTAGATGGGGTTTTCTGGTCCTACACCCAAGGGTCCAATCAAGACTATTAGTGCCAAGGTCAAGGGAATCAAGGTGGGAACTTCAACAAAAAAAGACAATGCATACATGGACAACAACCAAGGTAGATATTATGACAGAAACACGGGACAAGATAGAGATGGTGATTGGAGTCGCAAACATAGGTACAAAAATAGTCTGTATGAGACCACCATATAATCATGATTCTAGGGTTGGTAGTTCAAAGGTTGAGGAGATATTTTATAAATTGTTAAGGAAAGATAACGCCAAAGATGAGACGTGAAGGGGATAAAAGCATAGATTTCGAGTATTAATCAAAAGATCGAGCCTTATTTTATGGATATTAAGCAATTGGAACAACAACTTGATAAGACGTCTACAGAGTTGAACCAACATCAGAAGGGTATATTTCCTAGCAATACAATGTAGAATAGGAAGAATGACGAGTAGGGCATGACAGTGACAACACAAGGTGGTAAGCAAACGATTAACCCATTGATACCAGTAGAAGATGATGATGCTCGTGAATAGGTTGTAGAGAGAAAAAGTGCAGAGACTGGGATGAAAAATCCAAGAATGGGTGAGCAACATAGTGGTGACACCAAGGAAATTAGAACCCATACCTAGGCTTCCAACTCCTTTCCCTCAGAGACTCAAGAAGAAGGAGGAAAAAGGTAAGTTTAAACTCTTCATCTCTATGTTGAAGAAACTATCTATCAACATTCCCCTCATTAAGGCATTGGAGAGAATGCCTGAATATGCCAAGTTCAAGAAGGAACTAGTGACGAAGAAGATGATGACGATCTAAGTGCTTTGTCAAGAGTTTTAGCTTTGTGGTTCTATCACAACAAAGGTCCTTAGTGATAAAGAAAGTGGACCTTGGAGCATTTGCCATACCCTGCACCATTAGAGATATCAACTTTTCAAAGGCATTATACGATTAGGAGCCAACACCAACTTAATGCCTCTTGTAGTGTTCAAGTAGTTGGGGTTGGGAGCCCCCACACCAATGAGTATGTTATTGTTGGTGGTTGATAGGATGGTGGAGAAGCCTAGGGGATACTGTACAATATTTAGTCAAAGTGGAAAAATTCATATTCCCCACAGACTGCGTGATTCTATATTGCGAGGTCGACTTTGAAGTCCTAGTCATCTTGGGAAGGCCCTTCTTAGCCACAGAACGAGAACTAATTGACATGGAGTCAAGCCAACTCAAGTTTAGATTGAACAATGAAGAAGTTGTCTTTAATATATGTCCATCCATGAAGAGACATGACGATCTGAAGGTGGAAGCATAGGCATATAGTGAATTCTGAGTAACCAAGTTGTCTAAGTCATATCATGACACTAAATCATGCACTACTTTGGAGGAAACCCAAGATATTAGTTGTAATTCTTATAAAGTTTTGTTAGTTTTTCTTTTTGGTGATGCATAGACACAGACTATCACTTAGGCCACCAAATTGTTCCTTTTTGACCCTAGTATGATATTTTGTTTTATTTTGTTGCATTGAGAGCAGTACAAATGATTCTCGATAGGCTATGAGTGGTTATTGGCCTCGGTGAAGTTTGAGTAACCAAGGCATATATCTATCCTAATTTATGAGTCCACAGGGTTTTCTTGCCTATGTTCTTTCCATAAGAACATTTATTTTCCATTGAATCGGAATGTTTAGGATATGCAAGTGGTAGTAGCAGCATATTATACTAAAATCTATAGCATATGTTAGTTTTTGTTAAAAAATGATACCCACCAATTTTTTTGTGATTAATGATGTGGGGTGTTGATAACAACCATGTGGAATCAATGATTGACAGTGTTCATTCTGAAAAGTTAACACTTAATTGTCATAAAAAGCATGATCTGAGAGTCTAGATTAACAGTGTATTCAGTGTCTAGTATGTATGAGCTTTATTGCATAATTCTTATACTGTGTTTCAATTCATAACTTGCCTTGTTACTCTAACTGAGACTGTAGGTTGGTTAGGAAAGGATCATACGCCGTTGTTCATATTAGTCCACTTAGCCTAAAAATAACCAACCAAATGCGTTATATATTTCTTGACCCTTATATGTACCATTTTCTTTGTAGAAACCTAAGTAACTAAGCCTTTTTGCTTGTATAATCCAGAAATCAGACCTGGTTGCTCCTTGAATATTATGTACCTCGACTCAAGCTAAAAGTCTAAGTAGAGGGTGGCTACAAAAAGTAGTCCTAGTTCATAGGTTGGATATTGTGCCACTTTAACTTAAGACAAAAGCCTAAGTTGAGGGTGGTTGTTGCAAGGAAATCACACAAAATAGGGAAGGAAGCATAGTGATGCAATAAAAAAAGGGAAAAATCTAAAGTGGGTGCGATAAAAACAAAGAGATGCCTAAATTGTGAGGAAAAAAGTTAAAGAACTAAGAAAAGTAAAGGCCAATGAGTTGAAAATTTTGAAGAAGGCACCCAAAAAAGTTTGAAGTAGGAAAAAGGGATCTATGAGTTGAAAATATCCGTATTGGTAGGGAAAAAGTACAAAATAGAGCAAAGTCAAGGAGGGAGATAGTCACTTTGTTCCAAGCGTATCATGTCAAAGACCCCTGAGCCTATGTTACAAGCTAAGAAAGTCCTATAGTGATCCTAAGTTAACTAGTCGAATGTCATGCTCATGAGTATAGTGGTATACATAGTGTTTGAATGTCTATCGTGAGCGCGAGTGTTTTTGTCACTCCCAAGCTTGAATTTGAACATAGCATTCTGAATGAGATATGGTACTTTATTTTGTGAGTCACTTAAATTGGATTGTTGACTTTAGGCTGTTTTTGTGAGTTTTGCTTATCTGTGATATTCTTGCTTGTCATAGTAGCACTGGTGTGCATTGTTCCACATGAGTTTGTTTTATAACTATCTTGCATATGCACTGATGAGTTTGGTTGGGTATGTGTAAGTAATTGAGATATGATGTATGCTATAAGGTTGAGTTCTGTGTGTTGTTGTATTATTTATGTCGATTGAGTCTGTCGCTTGAGGACAAGCAACAATTTTTAAGTTAAGGGTATTGATGTGCCACCAAAATAGGATAATTTTGATGCTCAAAACTTAGAATTTTGTGTGTTCTCAAAACAATGTTAGTAGGTTTAATGTGCTTTGTGTTAGTTTTTCAGGATTTCAGTAATCAGGATGATTTTGGGCAAAGTTATGCAGATTATAGATTTTTTATGATGTAAAAAGCTTTCTACGAGCCATAGATGTGTTCGTGGGTTAGATCCAGTAAAAAACTAATTTTCAAATGTTGAAGTTACATGTTATCAGATGAGTGGTAAATCATTTGACGACCTGTATGTTTGTTCGTATGCTAAATATTAGAAAATATGCTAAGTGCTGAATTGTTATTAGATGAAGACTCCTATAAGTCATAAGTCAGGTGACGGGTCATATATAAGTTTGGGCCTTGAGGATCAAAGTTTTGAAGGTTTGTTGAAAAATTATCAGATGAGACCCCTTACAGGTCGTAAGTTAGAAGATGACCTGTATGATCAGTTCATATGTGGAAGGCATATATTATGCAGTGTAGTCTACAAAGGCCAATCATGGGTTGTGATTTCATCTACAACCCGTAACCTTGTTCGTCCAATTTTCTGATTCTAGTGTTCCTATTTTGTTTAGGATTTGGTTTTCGCTTATTATAAATAGTTTTTTTTTTTTAAAAAAAGGGAGAGTAGTCAAAATGTAAGGAACTAATTACTTGTGATTATTGTTTTGTTCTTGAAGACTACTTTCAATTTTACATTTAAGCTATAACATTGTGATTTCTTGTGAAGATTTTAGATTTTGTGTTCTTTAATTTATCGTTGTAAGTGTATAATTATTCTATTCCATAACATGATTTATTCATCTACAATAAATATGAGTAGCTAAATCTACAAATAGTATTGTGGAAACCATGAAGAACTAACAAAGTAAAAACGAAATAATTAGTAATCCTATGAAAGTGTACATATGTGTATTAATTATCTCTTCAAATTGAATGTTTTTTAATTGTGGCCAATATAACTTGCCTATTTGTTACTTACTCGATCAAAGGGATAAATAATAGGATAAGGGATAATTAACAAGATTCAATGTGATTACTCTCATCTAATTAGTCTGAACGGATCAAGAGATGGTTATACTTGGACAGAGGTAAGGGTTAGTAATGAAACACCATAGGGATGGATCAAATCACGTAGTGAAAATTACTTAACGCTTGATCAAAGTGTTAGGTAGACACAACTTACTATTTCTTCATGCTTCACACTAGAAAAGGTTACAATTGTATGGTTATACCGAGTTAAGAATTCATGGGGAACATAACACCCTAGGTACTTCTCTCACTTATTTCACAACTTGCACTTGACAATTTGATTCAAATTTAGGTTTATTTCTTGCATTTTACAAAACCCCCCTTTCGAAAAATAAGTAGATTAATTCAATATAATTTCTCATAAATATTCCAAGTGTAACAACCTGACCTAGGGGCCTAGTCGTCACAAGATGATTGAGAATCCGAAGGTACCTCACTCAAACCATCTTACATATCATAAGCATTCATAAGTATAAAATGCTCAGATGAAATAGAAAACTAGGGGAAACGGGGCTAAGGGCTACAACTTAAAAGTAAACCATCCAGAAAAAAGAATCTGATACAACCATGACATATGCGTCCAACAATACCTCTAATATAAGTTGGTGGGGCAAAGTGAAACGACCCCATAAAGTGCCCGAAAATGTGCCCCAAAAGTGCCCGAATTCATAATTTTTATATATCTCAAAATTGGTGCGTGGTATCAAAAATCCGACTTCATATTCTTGATCGAGGGAAAATTAAGTAGGAGATGGGTCTAATCCCGATTTTAGAGAAAACATAGTGAGATTTTTCACATTCCAATGAAGATACTCGTTCTCTCCCCAACGTGGAACCGTCGCAGAGATGTGTTATTTTGCTGCCAGTTTTCTGTTTTGGTCCAAGGCTTTGCAATCTTGGGCCTAAGCCTCCCCATGCGTAAAAATACCTATACTTAGCCGTATTTCAACACCATTTCATACAAGACATTCCCAATACTTTCTCAAACACTTGACAAGTATTTCACTCGAAATTCAAGTGCCAAAATGCATTTTGGATCTTAAGGATTTCACTCAATATTCAAGTTTCCATTCCAATCTTCATCAAGGAATTCTCCAAAGCTAAGGTATGTGGGTTTCACTAATTGGGTTCTTTCACCCATAGTGCCCAAGCTTCCTTTTTACATAAGTTGCATGTTTCTAAGCTTATTTACTTATGGGTCTTACTTACTATGAATTTGACGATAAACTAAGTTGGGGTTTCATAAAAGTGTGACTATTTAAGCATGTTTTGAGCTATGAATCTATGATCTATCTTGAGATTTGATGAAGGGTTTTGATGTATATTGCATGAGGGTATTACCAAGTATTGGTTGGTTGATTTACTTCAAGTTTTCTTGCATGATATCACTCTTGAATTGCATGATATTATACTAGCATTACACACCCGCCAAGTGTTTGATAAAATGTCCGAGTAATGTATCTTGAGTTGTTAAAGGCCTAATGCTTGGCATATGAGTTAAGTGACTTTATGATGATGAAAGGATGGTGTATATGTGTTGATTTCATGATATGTATCTATAGAGTTGTGAGTTGACCATAACCAATTGAGGGGTTGATGCCTCAATCTCCTCGGATGAGGGTGGTAAGCCATCAACCAATTGAGGGGATGATACCCCAATCACTTCTGGTGGAGGGTGGTCATGTCTGTCAACCAATTGAGGGGTTGATACCTCAATCTCCTTAAATGGGAGTGGTAAGCCATCAACCAATTGAGGGGTTGATACCTCAATCACTTCCGATGGAGGGTGATCATGTCCATCAACCAATTGAGGGGTTGATTCCTCAATCACTTCTAAGGGGTGGTCTACCTTGGATTCCAAGTACTAAGTTTCTTGGTCTATGATGATGGTCTCTTCCTTCACATATAATATATCCTATATATGCATGTTTTACTTCAAGTATCATTCATACATATCATATTGTTATTATGTTTTCCATTGCTTATAATATTGCATTTTGATTATGTTGCCTATCTCTTGTAGCATTGCATTCTACATACTTAGTATATTCAAATATGCTAACACATACTCTATGCCTACATGATGTTACCATGTAGGAATCGGAGCTCCTCACGATCATCCTCATCCTCCCGTGGCTAGTACTATCTCTACAAAGCAAGTTCGTGAGTCTTTAATTTCGAGGACAATGTCTTTGATCTTATGATATATATAAAGACTCTCTTTCCTTTATTTTATGTTTTGACTATGAGGATGATCCCGGTTGCTTGTCTTGTCCCCCGCTAAGTTCTATGTTTAGAGGTGTTATTAGATAAGTTATGTAATGTTGCTATAAGTTTGGCTCCCTTTGACTCTTTTGATGATTTGTGAAATGAAGGATTTCCCTAGTCCCTTTTGCCTTTATTTCTATTCTTTTACTGTTGTTTAATTGCTACTGTGACCAAGAATATATAATGATATGTTAAAAGGCTTGATCGGAGTCCCTTCAGGTTCCCCATTTGTCATGTCACGTTTAGGCTCTAGACTTGTGTCGTGACAAACTTGGCATCAGAGCACTAGGTTGTTAATGGTCCTCGGCATCCAACACAGCATATTGATTAGTCTTAGTCATAGTTGTGTTATGCACCACAACTATGAGTAGGAGGCTATGAGACGTTTTAAGAAATATTTTCCTTCTTCGTGATCTATGCCGTGCTATAGAAGTTAGGTAAGGTTTCCCCTCTAATAGATGTTGACCCTCAAGAATTTATTGATGAGATTACAAGATGTTGGATATCATGGGTGTTAGGTCGGAAGAGAAGGCGGAGTTGGTGGCCTACCAACTCAAGGGTGTGGCTCAAATATGGTTTACACAATGGAAAGTGGAGAAGGGGAACAACAATGTGATTCTATGGGAGGAGTTTAAAAGGGCATTCCTCAACCAGCTCTTCCTTGTTGAGCTTAGGGAGGCCAAAATGATGGAGTTCATGAATTTGAAGCAAGGATCTATGAGTGTGAGGGAGTTGTAACACCCCACATCTTGCACTACTTGTATAATTCAAATGAAACATGACATGGTTTGGTTGAACTAGCGCTAATTTTCAAAAGTGCTTGAATCTCACGTTAATGGGCTATATGTACATCTGGTGCTTAAGAGGGTCGAGTGTATACATGTTTTGTGTCAAATTGAGAAGGTTACGACCTTAATATGAACTAAGAGAATTGAGGTGCCTGTAGGACTTAGAAGCTAGCAGGTGAGTCACCTACTTGCTTAGCTCAAATTTGGTAGTTAAACGGAGATGAGGCTCGACGTCGAAATTGTCCAAGTTCGATTATGAATAAAGTCCGTATTAAGGGCGTAACTTTGGCCCATGTTAGTATCATAAATGGGATATATGATCAGCCCAAGAAGTATAATAAAAAGGGCCAAAAGACATCCTAATACACTTAGCAAATTGGGCCCAAAACTAAGTGAAAGTTGGAAAGTAGGCATCCTAAGCCCATCAAGTTGGTTCTCCAAAAAGGCCCAAGTCTAAGGGCCAAGCTGCTGAATAAGTAGCTTAATAACATATGGTTTAGGATGGTCAAAAAGTCAGAGCTAAGTCGGCTAAGCTAAGGCTTTAAAAGGGGATAATAACCAGCCTACAATCTCATATCAACTTAGACAAGGAAAAATCTATTTTCTTATGTGGTTGTTTGCTCTCGTTTGAAGGGTTGAAAAACCAGCTTTACAACCTAACAAGGGTCCCTAAAGAAGCTTTAAATCTTGACTTTGAAGTTAAGTAAACTTACTTAAGCACCTAGTATAGGTTGTTCATCAAAACCAAAGAGACAAGTTAACCTCACCTATGCTGGAATTTCTGGACAGATTGTATACTAGGGATT
>JAABOM020076773.1:0-33758 GCA_011800125.2 Solanum clarkiae | reverse complement strand
ATTATGGCCACCAAAAGAACCATCTCAAAGGTAATGGAAAGATAAGGTATACAGTTCTGGTAGGTGGTAGCCCCGAGCGGTTGAGTATAACCTAGCCAGGGGACAATCCTATCAAGGGGGGGAAGGCCGAGGGGTTGAGTATAACCTAGCTAGGGACAAACCCGATATAGATTAACCACTGCTCAGTTTGTCACATATTTACAGTTGTGCATAGATTTTACAGTACATATGATACAGCAAAGGTAAAGTAATATAAAGGATGTAAAGTACATGATTCCACAGTATAACTAAAGGTGGGCCACAAACTTACACCAGTGCATGGGTATATTTGAGATATTACTTACATATAGTATATCCTTCCTTACATACTCAGTACATTATCTCGTACAGACGTCCTCTACGGGAGACCTGCGTTTCATGATACAAGCACAGGTGCAAATAGATCTCCCTAGTAGGAGTACAGAATATTCAGTTGTTGTCATCAAGCTCCAGGTTGCTTCGGGGCTTTGTATATGTCTAGAACTTATGTTTATATTGTATAGTTAGTTGAGGCGGGGCCTATCCTGACCCTTATCAGATGTCCTTCTTTATTTAGAGGCTTTGTAGACTATGTAAAGTACAATGAAGTTATGTCTCGCACTTTAGACAGCGTGGCCCCAACGGCCTAGTCATATGCATTTCCTTTTGGATTGTTGTCACTATTTATCTTCTTAAAGGAATGTCAAACGTAGAAACCCCTTATAACATGTATAGAACACATAAAGTTACAGGTTGGTTCTCCTGAGCCTTATCGGTAACGGGTGCCGGTCTGCCCTATGGGACTGTGGGGCATGACATTCCTCGAATGTTAGCACAAGTATATAGCATAACCAAGTTCAACGCAATAAATGTTCAAACACACATACCTATTAAGGATCCCAATTCTGGATGTTGGACTTCCTCTTTAGCTTCAAATAAGTAACGGTATTTTGATTTCATCTCATCCTCGGCCTCCCTTGTTATTTCTTTGGCTTGTTGGTTTCTCCAAAGTACTTTTACTGACGCAATTTGTTTATTCCTTATCTTCTTAACTTGATGATCTAGAATATCAATAGGTACCTCTTCATAGGTGAGACCTTCTGTAACCTGCACATCCTCAATAGGAGTGATATGGGATAAGTAACCTATGCATTTTCTAAGCATTGAGACATGAAAAACTGGATGAATCATTTAAAGATCTTGTGGTAGCTCTAATTCATATGCAATGTTACCGAATTTCTTAATAATTATATACGGCCCTATGTAACGTGGGCTCAATTTTCCTTTCTTAACAAACCTCATAACCCCTTTTATTGGAGACACCTTTAAAAATACCCAATCCCCTACTGAGAATTCCAGTCCTCTCCTCCTAGCATCCGCATATGATTTGTGATGACTTTGGGATTTTTTAGTCGCTGCTATATTACCTTAACTTTTTTCGTGGCTTGTTGTTCTAGATCTGGCCAAAGCAAGGTGGTTTCAACCACTTAAAACCATCTAATTGGCGACCTACACTTCCTTCCATATAAAGCTTCATAAGGTTCCATCTTGATACTTTAGTGGTAGCTGTTATTATAGGAAAATTCAATAAGTGGCAAATGGTCCACCAAACTATCTTTAAAGTCCAATGCTCAAGCTCGCAACATATCTTCAAGTGTCTGAATGGTGCATTCTGCTTGACCGTCTATTTGTGGGTGGAAAGCTGTACTCAAATTCACTTGTGTCCCTAAACTCCTTTGGAAGGACTTCCAAAACCTTGCAGTAAATTGAGCTCCTTGATTAGATATAACGGAGATTGGGACTCCATGTAGCCTGACTATCTCTTTGAGGTATAGCTTGGCATATTCTCTTGCCGTATAATCACTCCTGACTGGTATGAAGTATGCTGACTTTGTGAGTCTGTTAACTATTACCTATATGGAGTCAAACTTCTGAAATGAGCGAGGCAGCCCAGTAACAAAATCCATATTGATCATATCCCACTTCCATGTTGGAAGCTCTATACACTGCACATAATCTCTTCGCATTTGGTGTTCTACTTTCACTTGTTGGCAATTTGGACATTGAGCCACAAACTCTGCAAGGTCCTTTTTACATGCCTCCCCACGAAAACATTCCCTTCAGGTCATGGTACATCTTAGTTGATCCTGGATGGATGGAATATCGGGAATGATGGGCTTCTTCCATTATCCTCTTCCTTAGCCCATTAATATCAAGCACACATAATCAATTTTGGCAGTAAAGTACTCTATTTTATGTAAGGTTAAAGCACTTTATCGTATCCTAAGTTAGCTTGTCCTTAAGTCATCATAAAATAGGATCCTTGAACTATTTTGCTTTCACCTTCATTACCAATGAAGACGCTACTGCATTATGCACAACAACCCCTTCCTTTGGAGTTTCAAGAAGGCGAACTCCAAAACTGGCTAGTTATCGTAGATCCTTAGCAACTCCTTGACTTACCATGGCCTAGTCACCAGTATTCATAGTTGCCTTATGACTGAAAGTGTTGGCTACCACATTTGCCCTTCTCGGATGGTATAATATATCAACGTCGTAGTCCTTTATTAGCTCTAACCATCTCCGCTCTCTTAAATTTAGGTCTTTCTACTTAAAGATGTATTGCAGGCTCTTATGATCAATATATATTTCAACATAAACTCCATACAAATAATGGCGCCATATTTTTAGAGCAACACAATCGCTGCTAGCTCAAGATCATGTGCTGGATAGTTTTTCTCATGTGTTCATAGCTGTCTAGATGCATAAGCAATTACCCTAACATGTTATTTCAGTACACACCCTAAGCCAACTCCTGAAGCATCGCAATACACTTGATACCCTTCGGTGCCTTCTGGGAGTACTAGTACAGGTGCAGAAGTTAGCTTATTTTTTAGCTCTTGGAAGCTCCTTTCACGCGCATCATTCCATTTGAACTTGGTTGCTTTATGTGTCAACTTTGTCAGAGGTGCAAAAATAGAAGAAAAACCTTAAACAACCTCCTATAATAACCTGCCAAACCTAAGAAGCTCTGAACTTTTGTGGGTGTCGTTGGTCTTGGCCAACTTTCACAACCTCTATCTTTTGTGAATCAACCCTTATTCCCTCATCGGACACAATATGACCTAACAATGCCACTGATTTTAGCCAAAATTCACATTTAAAAAACTTTGCAACAACTGTCAATCACGAAGAACCTATAACACTTGTCATAAGTGATTTGCGTGGTCCTCTTCTGATCTTGAATATACCAAAATATCATCTATAAATACTATCACGAACATATCTAAGAATGGATTAAATACCCTGTTCATCAGACCCATAAAACTGTTGGTGCATTTGTTAGCCCAAATGACATAACAAGAAATTCAACGTGACCATAGCATGTTCCGAAAGCAGTCTTTGGTATATCTTCCTCCTTCACCCTCACTTGGTGATACCCTGATCTCAAATCAATTTTTGATAAGCATTTGGCACCCTGTAACTGATCAAATAAATCATCAATCCTGGGGAGGGGGTACTTATTCTTAATTGTCACCCTATTCAATTGTTGGTAGTCGATACACATCCTCAAGGTGCCATCCTTTTTGCGTACAAATAACACTGGTGCACCCTAAGGGGACACAATGCCTTATAAAACCCTTCTCTAATAAATATTTTAACTGCTCTTTTAATTCATGCAATTCTGCCGGGGCTATTCTATATGGAGGGATAAAAATAGGTTGAGTGACCGGAAGTAAGTCAATACCAAAATCTATTTCTCGTTCAGGGGGTAAGCCTGGAAGTTCTTCAGGGAACACATCAACAAATTCATCACTACTGAAACTGATTAAAGAGTTGGCAATTCTGTCTCCATATCTTTACTCTAATAAATGACATATATAACCCTTAGATATCATATTTCTAGACTTAAAATAAGAGATAAATTTCCCATTTGGTGCCCCAACATTGCCTTCCCATTCAAGAACTGCCTTATTTGGAAAGTGGAAGTCAATTCCCTTAGTTCGGCAATCCACTGTGGTATAGCAAGAAGCTAACCAATCCATACCCATTATAACATCAAATTCCACAGTTTCTAGCTCAATAAGGTCAACCAATTGTCACAGTCACGAACAGTTACTACAGAGTCATAATAAACCCTTCTAACCATAATAGATTCATCGGTTGGTGTAGACACTTCAAATGGTTTGCTCAATAATTTGGGTGCTCTCTTAAGCTTCCCAACAACTGGTGGGGTAATGTATGAGAGTGTAGAACCAGAGTCAATTAAGGCATATACATTATGTGAAAAGATGTACAATGTACCTGTGACAACATCAGGTGAAGCTTCCAAATTTTTCTGACTCCCCAGAGCATACGTGCGATTCTGTACTCTGCAAGAGCTAGCTGCACCTCTAACACCTCTACCATGACCCACAGTTTGTTGTTGACCACTAACTAATAGAGGAACTGACATTGATGATGCAATAACTGAACTAGTAGATTGTGCTATATCACCCACATGCCTCCTCGGGCAATATTTTATCATATGCCCTGGCATACCACACCAATAACAAACATCTGTCCCAACATGACATATGCCCAAATGACTTCTTCCATACTGTTTACAAGGTTGCATATGAGTCATTGGCTGGCCTGCTGAATATCTTAGTATCCGTGTACCTTGTCCTTCACCTCGTTGACCGAACTAATTTCTCCTAGACCGCTGAAGTTGTGGTGGAGCACTGGCTGCAGAGTAAGAGGATGATGGCCTAGGCGATCTATTAGAAATTCGAGGCCCAAGATCACCTTGGGGCGATGTAAACAGCCCTGTAGATCTGGCCCTTTTGGCCCGCCCCCTTCCCAACTTTTGTGTCTTTCTTCGCTGCCTTTGATCCTCCAATTTTTGTCCAAAAGCCTACATCCTCACTACGTACATATCTTATTAAAGGAAAAAATAGTACAATCTCTGACCAGATATGTATCCGATCTATCCACATATCGATGAACTCTATCTACTATAGTAGCAACTACATTAGGAGCACCCCTGGACAGGTAACTAAATTGGAGACTATACTCCCTCACGCTCATACTTCCTTGATGGAGATTCAAGAACTGATTTGCACGGGCCTTTTGAATCTCTAATGGAAAGTAATGGTCAAGAAAGGCCTGTTTGAACTCCTTCCAGGTGGTTGGAGAAGCATTTATATCTTTGGATTGCTTCCAAGCTTCATACCACAATATAGTCACACCCTTCAACCTATATGTCACTAACTTGACAGCTTCTATACCACTCACATGCATAACATCTAAAGTATGCTGAATCTGATCAATTAAGTCCTGCGGGTCTTCATTAGGATCTGACCCTATGAAGGATGGAGGGTCCAATTAAGGAAATCACGTATCCTCATGCCAGGTGTCCTATTCGAACCATCTGCACCTATAATTGGACCTTCCTGTCCTTGGATTTGGCCAGAAACTATACGAGTTAATAGTTGGACTGCATTTCTCAGATCCTGCACAATATCATCAATAGTTGGTTATGGGGGTATTTCACTACTTCCGGGTTCATTAGGAGCTAGAGGGGTTGGAGATGTGTATGATAGAGACTCATCTCAACCATTATTTCGTTGTCTCACATGACTGGGTATACCAACTACCATTTTTACTTCCTTTCCTTTACCTTTGTTCTTCCTAGTTTCTGGAATACTTGCTCACTGTACAAAATAATTTAGGGGTTAGACACAATCCACCTATTACACTTTGTTCTATGGTACGATATGAAGAAAAAAATGGAAGTAACAACTCCTAAATGCCACGTAGCCTCCTGCTTATAAATGTGGTGAACAACAAATCGATAAACAAGAATCTAGATAAATACAGCTTTGTAGACTCCTTAGGATGATCCACTCTGATGACACTTCTGTCACACCCCAAATCCCGTTAGGGCGGACTGGCACCTGTTGCCAATAAGGCCTGGAGGACCAACCTATATCTATGTGTTTTCTATATATTTTATAAGGGGTTTCTACCTTCAACATGCCTTTAAGAAAGTAAATAGTAATAACATGCCAAAAGGAAATGTATATGGTTAGGACGTTAAGGCCACGATGTCTAGGGTATGATACATGAGCATATTTTAATTTACATAGTCTACAAAGCCTCTAGATAAAGAAAAGTATTTGACAAGGGTCAGGACAGGCCCCGCCTCAGCTAATTTTACAATACAAACATATAAACTCTAAACACAAACAAAGCCCCGAAGTAACCTGGAGCTTGGTATCCGCAACTAGATGTCCTGTACTCCTACTGGGGAGATCTACTAGCACTTGTACCTGCAACATGAAATATGGGTCCCCCGTAAGGGATGTTAGTACGAGATAATGTACTGAAAATATAAGACAAGAAATATTGTATATGAAGTAACAACTAAAATGAAACTATGCACTGGCGTAGAATAAGAGACCACCTTTGGTTATACTTTGGGATCATGTATTTTATGTTCTTTATATTACTTTACCTTTATTGTATAATTTGTGCACAACATGTAATACAAATAACCAGTTGATCAATGGTAAAACTGTATCAGGATCATCGCTGACTAGGTTCTTCCTTAATCCCTCAGACTACCACCCATGATAAGATCATCCCTGGCTAGGTGATTCTTCCACCCCTCGGTCTACCACTCATCAATAAACAATATAATTTACCTTTCAATTTCCTTTGAGAAAATTATTTTGGTGGTCATAGTATTGGAGATGTAGGATTGTAGATGTAACATGTGACACATAGATAATCATACAAGGCAATATGACAATGAAAAGAGTGTGTTACATAAATAATGAAATGCATATGAGATGAAATAACTCGTGAACTTTATTTGGCAAAAAGAACCCATGTAACTTGGTAGTCATGTATGTATACAGATTTGATGGTCACTATGTATGGGAGGATATGAACATGTGCAAGTGTGTAGACACAGTTAATATTTGGGTTGGAGTTGGTAAGCGCCTTTATGTGCCAAGGAAGGATCTATGTTTCATGCCAAACAATACGAAATCTAGTAGGTTTACATACCTCGTTGTATAACCTCATTGCTACCTCGGGATAACCTTCCCTTCCTCCAAATATTTATCTACAATATAGTAGGTGATAAAACTAATATTAGGAGCCAATAGATACATTTTCACAGCCCAATCACATAAAAAAAACACACACAAGCAACAAGCAGATATTTATAAACCTGAGCGTATTCTTCCAATCTTTTCACTCCTAATCATATTTTCTAATACACATTCACATGTACACATCATATACAGCATGTTATAGTGCAATATAAGTCTTACAACAACCCATAACGCACAACACATAACAATTCTACACAACCTACAAATGGACAACATAATAGTACGTCCCTTTGCCCCATTTTGATGTTGACAATTCCTAACCCATTCCAACTTTAACCAAACTGTTCTCAACACATCTATACATAAAAACTTCAACTAGTCTTAGAATGTTAACAAATCAGTCATTAAGGATGTGAGGCAACAGCCTTCCATCCAACAGTCCACAAGTTCATACTAAGAACACAATTGCGGTATCATATAAGGACTCACTTTTACGGACAGTAAAAGTGGTAAAGTAGCCTTGTTACATTACTATAGAAAAAACATTGTTAAAAATACATAAGTATTACTTCATAATATAGCCAACCAAGAAGAGAAATTCCTCTTGAACGACAAGAAAAATTCACAACAATGCTTAGGACACATGCTGTCCAGAATTTTAAGAATTTACCTAACCAACATGGTCTCTTGTTTTTCATGAAGAAACCTTATTAAACACACAATTATAACCACATACCTTTACCTTCCAGGTTTATGGCCTTCTTAAGAACCCTAAAGATTCATTTGGCTGCTTTACAAAGTCAAGAAATGTTGAGCGAAAACTTAGAGAATAATCTGATTTTTTTTGTGCAAGTTGAAAATTTACTTATGGGAGCAGCTTTAAACCCTTTTTAAAGGGGATTTCTGGCTGACATACCAAGGCATTTTTAGCCTTACATTACCAAGTTGGTGATGCAGCTCCTTGCCCCTTTCACTTGGGCCTTAAGGGGCTCCAAATTGATGGGCCTTTACTGCCTTTTTTTTTAGCTTCCTTCTTTATTATTTTGGGCCTACCTTATCAAAGAGATTGTGATCTCTTTGGCCCCCTTTTAATATCCTCCTTAGGCTGAACATATATTCCATTTATGATGCTAAAACTTGATCTAAAGTCACACCCTTAACACCGACATTATTCATAATCGAACTTGGACAAATTCGACTTCGGGCCTCGTCTCCCTTTAGCTAGCAAATTTAAGCTAAGCAAATAGGTGACTCACCTGGTAGCTTCTTAAGTCCTACAAGCATCTCAATTCTCTCACTTTGTTTAGGGTCATGATCTCCTCAATTTGACATCAAACATGTATACAACTGACTCTCTTATACGTTAGACACACATATCACCCATTAACACAAGATTCAAGAACTTTTAAAAATTGGCTCTAATTTGATTAAACAATATCATGTTTCATTTGCACAGTACTGGTACATGTAAAATATAGGGTGTTACAGTTTCTTTCATGGGTTCCTTTCACCAATGAGAACCAAGCTCATTTTACTCAAAATTGTATGATTTAAAGTTGATTTATCCATGGGTCTTATCTCTTGTGAAAATCACTACACACTATGTGAAGATTATGAAATAGTGACTATTTTATTATATTTGGAGTTATGAATCTATGGTCTATTATGAGAATTAATGAAGGATCTTGATGTATATTGTTTGGGGATGTTACCAAGTATCTATTGATGGCTTTACAATGATTTTTATAGAATGATTTTACTCTTGAATTACATGGTTTTACACTAGCGTTACATATCCTCTAAGTGTTTGATAAAATGTCCAGTTATGGATTCTTAAGTAATTGAAGGTCCAATGTATGTCTTATGAGTTGAATGACTATATGATAATGAAATAATGATGAGATGATGATATGATGATTAAAGGAGTTTATATATATATATACATATTATATTATCTTTATATAATGTTGGGGATGACCAAGCCTAGGTCGGGGGGTTATAGGCCCGGGTAACCTATCGTGTGGTTGGTAAGTTGGTCGCCTAGCTCAATGGGTGGTATGCCCGGGTAACCTTGTTGGGGGTTGGTACGCATCAACCTTGATGGGGAGGTTTGTACTCTGTCAACCTCGGTGTGGGATTTGTACTCCATCAACCTCATTAAAGGGTTTGTACCTCATGCGCCTATCTTAGGGGCTGGTAGGCCTTGTTGCACTATAATGCCACTCCTTACACTTATTTTATGATCTATATAAGCATGGTTTTACTACAACCATCATTCACACATGTCATATTGTTAGTATGTTATTCATTGCTTATGATTATACATTTTGCCTATGATGTCTACCTTTTGTCGCATTGCATCCTACATACTTATTACATTCAAACGTACTAATGCATACTCTTCACCATATAGGAATCGGTGCACCGGTTGATCATCCTCCTCCTCCACGCGTCTAGTACTACTTCTATCAAGCTTGTTGGTGAGTCCTCCATTCCAGTGACATTATATATGATCTCTTACTTGTATTAGGACTTTCCCTTTGAATTATTTATTTACTATGGGGGTGAGACGGTTGCTTTATCTTTGTCCCTGCTCTTATTTATGTAGTAGAGATATTGTTGGACATGATATGTATCTATGCTATGAGTTTGACTCTATTGACTTTTGATCTTAGGATATGGAAGTTACCCTTAGTCCCTATTCCCCTCGTTTACATTGTCTCTTATCATCATTCTAATTACTTTCATGACCAAGGATGTGTAATGATATGATATGAGGCTTGTTTGGGATTCCATCGGGTTTCCCATTCACAGATCACGTCTAAGCCCTAGGCTTGGGTCGTGATATATGAGAAGTATTTGTTGTGTTGTGAGTTGAGGATAGCCAATTAAAGGGTGATTCCTTAATCAACTTGGATGGGGGTGGTAAGCCATCATCCAATTGAGGGGTTGGTACCTCAATCATCTTAGATGGAGGTGGTAAACCATCAACCAATTGAGGGGTTGGTACTTCAATCATCTCGGATGGGGCTGGTAAGCCATCAACCAGTTGAGGGATTAGTGCCTTAATCACATCCAATGGAGACAGGTCATGTCCGTCAACCAATTGAGGGGTTGGTACATCAATCACTTTTAAGGGGCGTGTCTACCGTAGATTCCAAGTATTAAGTTGCTAGGTCTATGATGATGGTCTATTTCCACACATGTAATGTGTTACATATATAAGCATGTTTACTTCAAGTATAATTCTTGCTGGCCATATTGTTATATGATCACCTATTGCTTAATTATGCATTTTAACTATTTTGCTTATCTATTGGTGAAGCATCCCACATACTTAGTACATTCAAACACACTAACGCACACGCTATGCCTATATAATGTTACCATGTAGGAACCGAAGCCCACCTGATCATCCTCCTTCTCAATGTGGCTAGTTCGGAATCTCTCAAAGCAGGTTGGTGAGTCCTCAAGTTCGAGGACATACTTTTCTTGATTCATGAGATGTAGAAACTTTTTTTTCTTTATTGTTTGCTTTGATTATGAGGGTTAGCCTGCTTGTTTATTTTGGCTCCCGCTAAGTTCTATGTTTAGAGATATTGCTACACATGTAATGGTGCTATGATCCTTGAATCTCTTTTACTCTTAGATGTTTGTGATATGAAAGATGTCCCTTAGCCTCACATTTTCTTATTTTCTACTCTCTTACTGATATTTAGTTGCTTCCGTGACCAAAGATGTTTAATGATATGTTAAGAGGATTGATTGGGGTCCCTTCCGATTCCCATTCACCATGTCACGTCTAGGCCCTAGGCTTGGGTTGTGACAGCTAGGCTCACCATTAGAGGTCAAATATGTTTTAGAGGTACTTATGTAATGTTTCCATGTTTCTTACAAATTGTTGATGTATGATTATGTCGATTACTCCATGGGGTTAGGCTTAGCACTGGTGGATTGTATGCAGCATAGACCATCTTCATGGTTTCATATTCCTTTACTCAAACTATATGCAAACATAGGAGTATACTTCACCCTGCTTTACTAGATCCATTTAGTGCACTTCTAAATAAAATGCACCTCAAAATGAGACGGGTTCCCATAAGGGTGTTTACTTCTCCAAAATGGGATGGGCTCTCGTAAGGTGAAGTATGGTTTACCTTGGCAAATAGAGAAAGTCTTTACCGATAAGGGGTAATTACCGGGATTCCATGTTGTATCTCGCTTGGTCTTATTTATGTGGTGAGGGTCTCTTCCCACATATGTATTATGTTCTATGCAAGTTGAATGATTCACAAACATACTTTACTTTAAGTATTGACCATGAATGCCATATTGAGATCTCACTTATCTCTTGCCTATTACTATGTATTTTGACCATATTGACTCATGTCTTGTTGCATTGCGTCCTGCATACTTAGTATATTCAATCATACTAATGCTTACTTTATGCCTACATGATATCACCATGTAGGTACCGAAGCTCCATTTGACCATCCTCCTCCTCCACGTGACTAATACAATCTTTTGAAGCAAGCTTTGCTGAGTCCTCAACTCCAAGGACAATATCTACTTATTTCATTCTATGTAGTGACTCTTTCTCTTTGTTGAACACTTATTACTATGAGGGTGAACCAGGGCAGTGTCTTGGCCCCCATTCCATTCTACATGTAGAGGTGTTGTTGGATGTTATGTATTCATATGAAGTACTTTTTCCTTAGTTCCGATTCCCCTTTTTATATTCAAATCTTATTTATGTCTATTTTTCTTCTACAACCAAGGATGTGTTCATGTTACAATAAAGAGGCTTGTTTCGGTAGTCTTCGGACTTCTCATTCGTCGTGTTAAATCTAGGCCCTAGGCTTGCAGCGTGATGAACTTGGTATCAGAGCACTAGGTTGTTAATGGTCCTTAGAATCCAATACATCGCATCGATTAAAGTGTTATTCATGATTGTGAAGCATGCCAGACTATTAATGGGAAGCTATGAGGCGTTTAGCAAATGTTTTCCTTTTCATGATCTATGTGGTGTAACAGAGATGAACCTTCTAAGGCTTACTCCTGATTCTTACCTGTTATGTTTTAGAGCATGCCTCAAGTTATTAAGAATGGTGACATTTCCAAAGCGGTGGTTCGCAATGGTGTTTGGATATTGGCCAAAGTTGTGACTGCCCAACTCAACCAGTCGGAGGTTGCCCCTGAGGCTTCAAATAAAGAGAGGGGGAAAAAAGGTGCTAAGAGAACCCGAGCTGAGGTCGCTTCATCATCTACCAGACTACTGGTGCTTGAGTACCCAAAAATAAGGACCCCTTTTGCCACTTGTCAAGGGTGTGGCAAGAAACATCAAGAAAGGTGCTTTGTGGGGATTGCAGATTGCTTCAAGTGTGGTAATGTTGGGCATAAGATAAGGGATTGCCCTGTGGCCTCGAAGGAAGGTAGAAGAAGTGCACAATTTGAAGGGAGGCTCCAATATGCTAAGCCCAATGGCAATTGTGGCATGACCCATCCTAAGTGCTCAAAATGTGGGAGTAATCATAGTGGCACATGTTTGAGGAACACGGGTGCATGCTTTGGGTGTGGCAAGATTGGCCACTAGATTGATGACTATTCATATGTTCAAAGGAAGGGTAAGGGTGTAGATATTGAAGCTTCTCCTCCATGCCACAAGTATGGAAGCACTACCCTAGAGATTGTTTGGTCGGTTCGAGTGCATGTTTTGAGTATGGTGCAAAGGATCACGAGTTCGAACATTGTCTATGAGTTACTAAGTACTATAAGGATGATCATTGACATATGCAACCATACCCCTCTAGGGGTCACTAGACTTGGCATGGTTCTTCATAGGTATGTAAAAGGTTTTTGATGATGACGTGTATGCATTGATGGACTCAGGTGCCTCTCGTTCTTTTATTACTCCTTTTGTTGCCAAAACGCTTCATGTTATTACCCAATTGTTGTGTGAACCTTATGAACTGTCTTTCCCCATTGGTGATTCCATTGTTGCTAAAAGAGTCTTTAGAAATAGTCTCATGTTCATCTTGCGTAAAATCTTGCCTTGTGCTTTTTTAAAATTAGATATGGTTAATTTTGATGTCATTCAAGGGATGGATTAGTTGCATGCATATTACTCTTCTATTGATTGTAGAACCCGTAATGTTAACTTACAATTCACTAGTGATCCCATCCTTGAGTGGGAAAGTTGTGATATGGTGGTCAAGGGTAGATTCATTTCTTGCCTTAAAGTCGAAAAGTTGATTTCTAAGAGTTGTCTCTATCATCTTGTGAGGGTTTGGGATGTCTACCCCAAAGTCCTTCCTATTAAGTCTATTTCGGTGGTTAGGGAGCTTTTTGATGTCTTTCTCGACGAGCTTCCCAGTCTTCCTCCAGAAAGGGAGATAGACTTTCGTGTAGACCTCCTTCCAGATACTCAACCCATTTCTATTCTCCCTTACCGTATGGCCCCCGTGGAGTTGAAGGAGTTGAAGGAGCAATTGAGGGATTTGTTGGAGAAGGTTTTTGCAAGTCCTAGTAAGTCACCTTGGGGTGGATCAGAGTTATTTGTGAAGAAAAAGTATGGTTCTCTTAGAATGTGCACTGATTACCGGCAACTTAATATAGTAACCACAAAAAACAAGTACCCTCTACTAAGGATTTATGACATTTTTGATCAACTTCAAGGGGTAGTCACTTTTCTAAGATTGATCTTCGGTCCGGGTATCACCAAGTGAAAGTGAGGAAATGTGACATTCCCAAGATGACTTTTTGGACTAGGTATGGGAACTTTGAGTTTGTGGTTATGTCCTTTAGGTTTGGTGGGTTACTACTAGAGGTTTGTAAAATATTTCTCTTCTATTACTTCCCCTATGACTAAGTTGACCCAAAAGAAGGCAAAATTTGTTTAGACCGATGAATACGAAAAGAGTTTTCGAACCTAGAGAGATAAGCTCATTTTTGCTCCAATTATGCCCTTACCAGAAGGGTTAGAAGGGTTTATGGTTATTAATGTTTCCTAATCTTCGTTGATTAGAGGTGTTAACTCAAAACCACACCTTGATCTCTCCTTGCTAGAGTTGAAGACTTTGGTGAAGGATGGTAGAGTGGAGATTTTTGACAACAACATCAGATGTTCACGCTCCAATGAGAAAGTGGTCGTTGTCAGCAATTAACCTAACCGAAGGTTATGGTTGAATCCACATGGAATATAGGACCTGAATAAAAGACTTCCCCACTAGTCATTTCAAGCATCAATAACTAAAATCTCTAAATTGGGGGGGTTGTGGTTAAAAAACAAAATAAAACAAACACTAACCATAACGTGAGGAAACATTTAATTTTGGGGACAACTCAGGAATTGTGTTCCCCATGGTTCGTCGACTCGATTACCCTAGATAACATAACTAAAATTGGTGACTTGCACACCAGATTGTAACTTAGGTTCTTCTACCACTCTTGTGAAGGTGAAGGTCGAATTTCACCATGGCGCTTGATCGGTAATAATGGCGTGCCAACTAACTGTTACCTATTGTCCCAGTCAACCTACCCTTGGTCAGGCTTGGTTGATTAAATGAGAATACATCAATCAAATTTTGTCATATATTTCCCTTTTCATATTCGTCACTACCTTGGTCGGGATAGTGATAGTAGGCGAGGTTTATTGTTGGCCACCACCAAACAACAATAATAATAAAGGAAAACAGACAATACATGCGAAACCACATTCATAGAAATGCAAGATACCTAGGTCATCTCAAGTCAAGTACCCATGGTTCCCACAACCCAAGTTGTGGGTGCTTAGCTACTCATGGGTAAGGAAAAACACTGAAAAATGCAACTAATAGACATAGTTGAGAGTTTTACCAATATAATGAAAAGTGAAGCCACCACAATTTGCAAACCCACAAGTTTGATAGATATCCAAGGTGTATAGCACTAGATTTGCAATCCCTAAAATGGGTTTTCCAAGAGAATACAATAACTAAGGTGAAACCCTAAAACATTCTTGAGAGAATATTAAAGAGCAATTTTCTAGTCTACAACATGTATCTTCTTTGTCTCTTCTCTAATGAAAACCTAACTTAAAGTATTTATTGTGTGTACAAATAAACCCTAAAAATTATGCAGACAAGACAACTGGCAGCCGGTACGCCTCGCAGATATGACTTGTAGGGTGACCTACATGTCACAATTAGGGTCTTGTATCATGTTCTTTCCATCTTGGGCTCAACTGGTATGACCCATTGGTACAAGTCGTTGCTTGGGCTATGACTCATATGTTCATCTCGTAGTCTTAGTCTTCAATTTTTGGTCAAACATTTTGGCTCTCTGATTCTGGCTATGAGTCCACCTATACAAGTCGTCGTGTATATTATGACTCATAGAATGTCCTCGTATGAATGACCTTCACTTGGTAGATTTCTCATTTTTGGTCTCTTTTTCTTGCTAGAATGCACCCTACGACTTGTAATGTGAGCTACAACTCATAGGTGGACTCCTATTGCCTATGCTTCAGCCTAACTTTTCTGTAAGATTAATACAAAAGCATATCAGAACCATAAAGAGTCTAATTAAGAACTCACAAAATCCCTTGTTTTAGGCATCAAATGTGTTGTAATAAACACCCTCAACATAGAATTGTTGCTTGTCCACAAGCAAAAACTCGATCTACACAGACAAAGAGAAATACATAGCAGCTATAGCAATGGCATATACCACAACTCCTTTGATTAAAGTACCCAAGTACTATTTTCAAAACAGGACTACAAAGTTACTAAGAAAACAAGAACATAATGAGACGCTTGGTAACCCAACTATGACAAGCTAGGGAGCATCAAATACCTATAATCGCTGGCATAGTCATATGCTACGCAAGTAGTGCAAATGCCCTAACTGGAAAGAAGCCCCTCATGCTCACTCAAAAGCATTTAGAATCTAGGGACTGAGGAAGCATTCTCACTCTCACGATTGAAATTCAATGCATACTGACTAATACCATAGACTTTCCTCTATACTCATCTTCTAGCTTGGTGATAAAGTGGAGTTGGATCACTTTTGGACTTACAGGCTTGTAACATAAGTTCAAGGTGCTTTTGTTTGTTATTTTGGGCACGTAGTGACTAAAACCTATCCTTGAACCATGTTCACCATACTTTTTGGTTTTATAATCCAACCCTTTTTAATCAATCCAATCTTATTTTCTTTTTTTGAACTTTTCTCGAGTGCTTTTTTTCTCCTTTTTTGGTTATACCTCGATTTCAAACTCATTTTTTTGCTACTTTTTCTCAGCTCATGACACTTTTCTTTTCTTTTTCTTCAGTTGGTTCATGCTTTTTAATTTCTTTCTTGATTTCCGAACTAACCACCGTACTATTATTACTTTACCACAATAAGGGCCACCCTCAACTTAGGCTTTTGGCTTGAGGTGAAGTGCACAATATCTATACCTTAAACTAGGGCCAACAACTGTAGCCACCCTCAACTTAGGCCTTTGGCCTCAATCAAGGTTCACATGTTCAAGGATAGACCAGGGCCGATATCATGGTATTTCGTCGAAGAAGGTTAAGTTAGCAGGGTATCAAGAAATAAAGAGTAAATGATAAGCTCAAATATTTGGAATAAGAGATTCACTCACTTATTTGGTGGGTCATTTAGGCTAAAAGTGGTTTCACTCAAGGAACAAAGGCCTAAGATCCTTTCCCTATCTACCACATCACCAACCCAATCTTAGAGTAACAAGGCAAGTTTTGGGTTCATACAAGATGCATGAATGCAGCAAAATAAGCTCACAACACATATGAAAATTGCATCCACAATAAAGTATAGACTCACATGTCATGTTTTTAGTCTCAGATTACCTTCACAATATCATAACAAACTTTGTCAGATACTCAAAAATGCATGAATGCGTCAATGATCACAACCTCCAAAAGTTTGAGGGTACCCAATTTTTCGTCAAAAACATAAAGAACAGTTAAGAATTATATATATGCTAATAGATAACATTACTATGTATTTACAAATTATCTACACTTACTAAAACATATCGGTTCAACAGAAAATTAAACATCCATAAGGAAAAAGAAACACGACAAGAAAACCTTGGGATCAAAAATAGAGGGAAGTTATGGACTTCACCTTAATCCATAACTTCCACCACCCCAACAAAACAGGATATTTTGTCGTCAAAGTAAAAACAAGTAAAATTTGGACATATGCAAACACAACATAGATATATATACATCAAAATCAAAAATTTAAAACTAATATCTGAAGCAAACATCTAACTTAAAAATATTTAAACACATCCAAAAATCAACATAATATAAAGATTGTCTAATTATCGAACAAAGTATCCAACATGACAAAATTAGAACTGGGACCAAAAGAAGTCAAACATCATAGTGCATCAAGAACTAGTCTCGGGCTAGTCTGTGCGATCCTGGAGCACCATCTCCTCAGAAGCAGTAACGGAAGTACCCTCTCCATGTGGGGTATGCTGTGCTCGATCTCTTTCAGTAGCTACCAACAACAGCGACTCCTGCATCACCTCCTCAGAAATGGGATCCTCCTCTTATGTCGGCTTCTTATTCTTCGATAACCCCCGGTGGAGTGTAGCAACATATGTAGCATAGAACTCACGGACTATTTAAGGGGCATATTTTCCCCCTTGTTGTATGGTCCACCATAGTCCGTGCTCATCTAACCCAGCATCCAATCCGAGCACTATGTCTAATTTGGAGTTGATTAATGTGGACTCCCCATGAAACTGGCGGACAGGTTTGCCTTGCCCCTTAGGCTCCAAACCCTAGTAGTATATTTACTCCTCCTGAACCTGATTGTGAGGGGGTCATTTGAGGTAGGTTGCTATCCGACTTGTCCCCATTACCTTATTGTTCCTCTTCAGACTAGGAGGAACTACTAACTTCCATGGGCGTTTGTGCTACAAGTGCCCAGGTCTAGGGTCTATTGGCATCAAGGTCTACCCTGACTCTGTTGATTTCTAGAGAGCCCTCGGATTGCGCATTCTCAAAGGATTCATCCATGAACCTCCATTGGAGAGTTTGAATTGCCCATTTGTCCTTTGGGGGTATTTGATATGCAAATAAACCAAATAGCAATATGCAATTTTAAGATGTTTGATTCATTAAAACACATAACAAAGAACAATAGATAAAAGCAAATCAAAAGTAGATATTTACTGATGCAACTACAGGTTTGCAGATACAAGTGTAGTTACAACTCGTAGGGCGACCTGTGAGTCATCTACTAGCCTCGTAGAACCAGTATGCCTTCAAAAAATGCTTTCTGATCTCATATAAGAGACATTCTTATAACTCATAGTCGTGGGCTAGTCTCGTACCCATTTTTAGAAACACTTCTTCAGAAATCAGATAAGCTTACGAGACCCTCACTACAAGTCGTAACAAGCAATACGAGTCGTATATGAGTCTCGTATGAGAAACTTGAAGGAACCACATATAACTAATGCTTGATACGAGGGACTACTATGACTCGTATAGGGACTAAGTGTCGTAGGAGTGCGTCGTAGCTGACTGCAGAAGGCATCTGTAGTGCCTAACATTTTCCCATGCAAAGCAACAAATCAAACACACAATTCAACATACTTGGCACACAATAACATTATCAAATACTTGACACATACTCAATTCCATACCAACATAAAAAATTCAAGACGACCGTGATCCCTAAGAGTCAAAACCAGTTCTACACTAGGTCAAGCACACCAATAACAGTATACTTTCCAAACACACATTTGATGACTATAAAACATTCCAAACAAATCACACAAGTTAAAGCATAAGCATTACATTGACACCTCATAAATTCTGATTTCGACAATAATTTAGATAATGAATGGGCAGTAATCACACAATACATCCGATGAATTATAACTTTCGCATTCACATCACACATTCAAGAATCTCAACATGATTTGATTCACAACTCAACTCTTCAAAGCCTAAAAACCCTAGATTACAAGTCTAGTTCAATAGTCACTATATGGTATGATTTAACATGATCAAACAAAGCACACACTTGTATAGGGAACAAACTCACCATAAAAGATTTCAAAATTTAACCATGGATCTTACCGATCGATTGGAGAAGTAAACCTATGCGACAGAAATTTGAAATCGCACCGAAAATCCTAGGAATAGTGACTTCACCAGAATCTTCACCGGAAAATGACATAGATAGCCGAAATTTTTATCAGAAAAATAATGTAGGTGATGAAAGGAGGTTTTCTGTTGCCTTTAGGGTTTGTGAAATTAATTTCAAGGGTCAAATTTATTTTGACCCCCTTTTAAATGATATCGGGTCAGCTTTGTTAAAACTGTTGATTAGAGCTACAAGACCCGAATAGGAGTTGTAGGCTGTCTTACGACTCATAGGTCCTAGTCTCGTAGCAGACCAAACACTTATAAAAATTTAGGAACTATACCTGGGCACTACGAGCCTACCTTACGATTCGTAGTAGTGAGGACTACGACTCGTAGGCCTGATCGTAAAGGCTGTTTGAATTTTCATTTTTTGGATCTTCAGTTCTTCCATTTTCACCTGCAAACCTATTCTCAAGACATACGAATTCCCAAAATATTACAACTGCACCAATGTCTCTCAACATAAAAACAAACTCACAACTTCTATCTAAGATTCTCAACAACCAAAAACACTTAAAACAAACTAACACTTATCAACAATGCTTAGGTTGCCTCCTAAGAAGCGCTTGTTTAATGTTGCCGCTCGAATTGATCATCGTTCTTCATCAACTATCATCGAGGATCCACACCTCACTCTTGAACTCATCCGGGTATTTCGTGGATTGACAAATATCAAACACGACTTCTGCCAGAAAGATGAATTTATCCATATCTACTAGGGTTCTCCTAGTGGACAGAAATGGTCTCCCCAAGGTGATAAGCTTCTCAAAATCAAGTTTACTGTCAAGGATCATGAAATCTGCTAAAAAGATGAATTTATCAACTTTAACAAGCACATCCAAAAGGATTCCCTCTGGCTTTTTAATGGTCCAATCCGCCATAAGCAACCTCATTCTAGTCGGGGTTAGAGTACTAAGGCCAAGCTTTTTGAATATAGCAAGAGGCATTAAGTTGATGCTCGCTCCTAAGTCACACAATACTCTTGCGAAATCAACATCACTAATGGTGCAAGGGATGGTGAATGAGATGGGGTCCTCTCGTTTTTGTACAAGGCATTTGGTCATAATTAACCTAATCGAAGGTTAGTGTCGAATCAACAGGGGATACAGGACTTGACTACAAGACTTCGCTACTAATCATTTCAAGCATCAATAACTAAAATCTTTAAATGGGGGTAGGGGGTGGGAGTTGTGATTCAAAAACAAAAATGAAAATTATGACTATACTACCACGCTCGAACACACTCAATTTGAGGGACCACTTGGGAATTTTGTTCCCCGTGGTTCGTTGACTCGACTACCCTAGGTAACATAACCACAATTGAAGATTAGCATGCAAGATAGAAACTTAGGTTCTTCCAGTCTTCTTGTGAAGGTGAAGGTCAAATTTTACCATGGCACTTGGTAGGACACCATAGTGCGACAACAATTCATTACCAATTGCCCCAGTCAACCTCCCCTTGGTCAGGTTCAGTTGATTAGAGGGGAAGACATTGATCTAATCCTTTCATCTACTTCCCTTTTCCTATTCGTCACTACATTGGTTGGGATCGTGATAATAGGCGGGGTTTGATATTGGCCACCAGTAAACAACAATCATAATAAAGTGAAATAGACAATACATGCAAAACGCCAATCATAGAAATGCAATAAATCAGGGTTACCTTAAGTCAATTGTCCATGGTTCCCACAACGCCATATTGTGGGTACTTATCTACTCATGGCTAAGGCAAAACAAGCAAAAATGCACATACAAGACATAAGTGAGTGTTTTACCAACATCAATGAAGAGTGTAGGTACCACAAGTTGCAAACCCAAAATCTTGATTGATTAACAATGAGCTCAAGACAAGATTTTTAATCCGCAAAAATAGGTTTCCCAAGAGAGAACAATCAACTAATCTAAAAATCCAAGGAAAGATTCAAAAGATGATTGTAAAATGTATGTTGGTCGACCTCTTTTCTAAAAGCTGAACTTAAACTATATACAATATTTACAAAATAACCATAGAATTTATACAGAAAAACTACTAGCAGCTGATAAGTCTCGCAGGTATGACTCGTAGGATGACCTATGAGTCGTAGTTGGGGTCTCGTATCAGGTTCTTAGCATCTTGGACTAAACTGGTATGACCCATAGATACGAGTCGTTGCTTTAGCGATGACTCATATGTTCCTTTTGTAGTCTTTGTCATCAGTTTTTAGTCCAACATGTGGCTCTTTGCTTCCTGGTACGAGTCCACCTATAGACGTCATACTGAAACTTACGACTTATAGGATGACTTCATAGGGGTGACCTCCACTTAGCAGATTTCTAAATTTTTAGTTTTTGATTCTTAAAAATGACACACCCTACGACTCGTAGCTTGGGCTACGACTCGTAAGTGTGCTCATATGTCCTAAGCTTTAGCAAAATATGCAACTTTTCTTCAAAATTATGCCAACCTAACTTTTCTACAAGAAAAACACAAAAGCACATAAAAACCATAAAAAATCACATTAAAAACTCATAAAATCCTTTGCTTTAGGCATCAAATGTGTTGTATTTTGACAGCACACTAACACCCTCAATTTAGTATACATAGCAGCTATGCTAATAGCATATAGAACAACTCCTTTGATTTAGGTACCCAAAACTATTTTCAAAACATGATTGCAAAGTTATTAAGCAAACAAGAACATCATGAGATACCTGACAATCCAACTATGACAAACTAGGGAGCATCAACCGTCCACAATAACTGGTATAGTCTTATGCTAGTCTAGTAGTGCAAATGCTCTCACCGGAAAGAAGTCCCTGATACTCACTCAAAAGCATTTAGAACTCAGGGATTGAGGAAGCATTCTCACTCTCACAATTGAAATTCAATACATACAGACTAACACCATAGGCTTGTCTTTATACTCATCTTCTGGCTTGGTGATAAAGTGGAGTTGGATCACTTTAGGACTTATAGGCTTGTAACATAGGTTCAGGGTGCTTTGGTATGGTATTTTGGGCAAGTAGTCACTAAAAGCTATCCTTGAACCATGTTTAGCAACACTTTTTGCTTTAACCATCCAACCCTTTTTTTTATAAATCCACCCTTATTCTCCTATTTTGTACTTTTTTTAAGTGCTTTCTTTCTCTTTTTTAGTTGTACCTTGATTTCAAACACATTTTTGCTACTTTTTCTCAACTCAAGGCACTTTTCTTTTCTTTTTCTTCAATCAGTTCATTCCTTTTCATTTCTTTCTCGATTTCCCAACTAACCGCCTTATTATTATTACTTTACCAGATAAGGGTCACCCTCAACTTAGGCTTTTAGCCTGAGGTTAAGTACACAATATCTATTCCTCACACCAGGGCCACAACTTGTAGCCATCCTCAACTTAGGCTTGTAGCCTCAATCAAGGTCCACATATCCCATGATAGAACAGGGCCATTATTAAGGTATTTCATCAAAAAAAGGTTAAGCTAGAAAGGTATCAAGAAAGAATGAGTACATGAGAAGCTCAAAATTTTGGAACAAGGGATTCACTCACTCATCTTGTGGCTCATTTAGGCTAAAAGTGGGTTCACTCAGAGAATAAAGGCCTAAGATCCTTTCCATACCCACCACATCACCAAATCAATCTTAGAGTACTAAGGCAAGTTCTAGGTTCATACAAGATGCATGAATGTAGGAAAATAAGCTCACAATACACTTGGCAATTGCATCCACCATCAAGTATAAACTCACAGGTCATGCTTTTAGTCTCAGCTTGCCTTCACAATATCAAAACAAACATTGCCAGATACTCATAGATGTATGAACGCATCAACAACTACAATCTCAAAAATTTTGAGGGTACCCAATTTTTCATCAAAACTTTAAAAACACATATAAAAATTATTTATATGCGAATAGATAACACTACTATGAATTTACACATTATCTACACTACCTAAACATGTCGGTTCAACAGAAAAGTATGCATCCACAAGGAAAAAGAATCACACAAAGAAAACCTTGGGAATAAAAATAAGGGATGTTATGGACTTGAGGCTACTCAGACTTCACCTTAATCCATAACTTCGCACACCCCACCAAAACAGGATACTTTATCCTCATATTAAGCATAAGAACGAAAACAAATACGATAACATAGAAATATATTTATATATACATTAAAAAACAAAAACTAACATCCATAACATAATTAAAAAAAAGATCCAACATGAGAATATTTAAACACATCCAAAAGCCTACACAAAGATAAAAATTGTGCAATAGCAGGACAAAATATCCATAAAGAAAATGTAAGAACTGGTGTAAAAGTGTCAACCATAATAGTGCATCAAGCACCGGTCTCTGGCTAGTCTGTAGGGTCTTTTGTTGCATCCTCCTTCTAAAAACTCTGGGCCCCAGCTGTATCTGAGCTACTCTCTCCATGTGGGGTGTGTTTCTCACAATCTTTTTGAATAGCCGCTATCAGTATCCACTCCTGCATCACCTCCTCCGGTATGGGCTCTTCTTCTAATCTCGGCCTTTTCTGGGTTGGCTGTAGGTGATACTACTCTAGGGGACTCTCCCCACGGGCATCCAGATTGTCGGCTAGCCACTCAAATGCCTCGTTATCCATCGATGCCACCGCTAGGGCTGTAACAGGAGCTGTCAACATCTGTAATAATTTGGCCTTAAACTTGGCCAACTCTTCAGTCATAGCGCTTATGTCAGTAGGCCAAGCTCCCTCAAGTATTCGCTGGACCCTTGCCTCAAATGCACCAACTCGAGCATCCCTCGCTCTGACTCTCTTCTTTACCAATACGTGGGTAAATATCTTCATCCTCTCCTCGGAGTCCAGTAATGTCTATTCAACTCAAGTTCTGATCCTTGCAGATATAGCCTATAGTCTGGACTCCGCCGTAGCCACCCTGCACAATAAAGATTGAAAAGCAACAGTAGATGTAAGAGGATCAATATGTAATAAAGTTGTAGCTGGTGCCAGAGTATTGGAGAATGGTGTGGACTTGATCTCCACAGGTGGCATAGGCTCTGTGCTAATTGAAGTAGTGCTGGTAGTAGTTAGGGGTGCACTATGAGTCGGAGGCTCTACTGGGAATGGATCTGGGATTGGAGGAACTGCTCGTGGTAAGGCCACCGGGTTCTTTTCATCCTTTATTAGACTGGAAATCATGGTGCATCTGGCCTCTACATTAGGGTCCTAGTGGGGGTCGAGAAGAACACCTGCTGTACTATATAATTATTGAATCAAAACAGGGAATAGCAGTGAGGTGTTTGTCTGAGCTACAGACTTGCGAATCTATTCAAAAATAATCTAGGCCCAATTTATAGCAGAAATAGCTAGAATGCTGATCAACAACACTGTTCTCTCGAGGGTGATCACATTATCCAAGAAGGGTAGTTTAATGCGCCGATGGATAATGGACCACCAAAACTTGGGTTGGAATGAGTGGTAGGCTTTCACAACTAGTTCTTCGTCATTTGTGACCCTAAAAATTTGGCTGGCTATCTACTGCAGAAGCTTTGACTTGGCCCTGGTGTACTTCCCAGTCATCGCTCTCCTCATTTTATCAATATAGCCATCGTACTCTATGGTAGACTGAGGTACTTGGTAAGTAGGCCCAAACTGAACTTGCTGAATCGTCTCCTCTGATATACCAACCTTCCTACGCCAGACTGTCACCACCTGTAGCCTCGGTTGCTCAAGTGGCTTTTTATTCTTTCGCAAACCTCGGCAGAGTGTAGCAAGATATGCCGTATAGAATTCACGGAACACGTAAGGGGCATATTTGCCAGCAATTGTGTGGTCCATATAGTCCATCCTCATATAATTCGGCCACTCTGTCTAATCCAGAGGCATTCAATATGGACTCCTCATGAAACTGGTGGACCAGATTTCCTTGCCCCTTTGGCTCTAACTCCTGGTAGTAAATTTCTTTCATACCTGCAACAAACCATATGGGATTAACGGGGGGTTGAGATTGGACTTCTTCTGGCTGAGAAGTGCTTTTTGACTCTGACTCTAAACCTGAGTGTGAGGGGGTCATTTGAGGTAGGCTGCTATCCGACCCGTCCCCATTACCCTATTGTTCCTCCTCTTTAGACTGGGAGGAACTGATAAATTCTATGGCCGTTTGTGTTGCAAGTGACTATGTCTAGGGTTTATTGGCTTTGGGGTCTACCCTGACTCTGTGGACTTCCATAGAGCCCTCAGATTGCTCAGTGTTGGAGGATTCATCCATCAACCTCCGTTGGAAAGTTTTAATTACCCGTTTGTCTTTCGGGATCATTTTATCTGCAAACCAACCAAATGGAAACAAATAAGTTCAAGCTGTTTGATCCACTATAACACATAATAAAGAACAAGAAACAAAAAACAAATCAAAAATAGATATTCATTGATGCAACTGCAGGTTTGCAGATACGAGTGCCGTTACGATTCGTAGGGTAACCTACGAGTCGTATACTTGCCTCATAAAACCAATATGCCTTCAAAAATGCTTTCTAATCTTAGATACGAGACACAATAATCACTTGTAGGACGGCTTATAAATCGTAGTCTTAGTCTTGTATCGAATTCCAGAAACATTTTTGATAATATAGAAAAGCTTACGGACCCTCACTAGGAGTTGTAGCAGGCACTATGAGTAGTGCGTGAGGTTCTCGTATGAGAAACATGAAGGAACCACTGATGACTGATACGTACTACAAGGAACTTATGAGTCGTAGGAGTGTCTTGTAGACGAACAAAAAAGACACATGTAGTGCCTAACATTTTCCCATGCAAAGCACGAACCAAACACATAGCGCAAACCAATTTGGTACATAAGAGCAATATAAAATGCATGGCACATAATCAATTTCATACTAATATCAGAAATTCAGAACAACCATCATCTCTAATAGTCGGAATCATTTCAACATAATGTCAAGCACACTAAAAGCAATATACATTCCAAACTCATTCTTGACATCTATGAACATTACATAGGGATGCAATTTCCATTCAAACAATTTCAATCATGTCCCATAGTTTAAGATATGTAAAACACACTCCCATTTCTTAAATCCCAAATCCAACAACAAATCACACAATGGTTGGGAAAAGATTAAGCTTAACAATTCATTACCATTACTTCCGCATTAACGATCACCCACACAAAAATTCCATATTAAGTTGGAATCACAAAAAAACTTTCAAAGCACACAAGCCCTAAGGACCATCACAACTTGGCATGATTATCAATGGTTAAGCGAAGCTCATACTCATCTAAGGAACAAACTTACCACAAAAATAATGCTAAATGTAACCATGAAGCTTACCGATCGACCGGAGAAATTGATCAAAGAAAAGAGAAGAGAAAATCATATCAAAACCCTAAAGAGTCATGACTTCCCGGAATCCTTACCAGAAAATGATGTGGGTAGCTGGGATTGTTGTCGAAAAAGGGAAATACGGAGTGGGATGGGGAATTTTGTCGATCTTAGGGTTAGAAATTTGGTTTAAGAGGTCAAATGTTATTTTGACCCCTTATATATGCAAATCAGGTCATGAATTAAAAATCTACTGATGGGGGCTATGAGACCCCAATTATGAGTTGTGGGTTGTCCTACGACTCGTAGGTCCTAGCCTTGTATTAGTCCAACACATGCAAAAAATTTAGGAATCATACCTTGACACTACGAACCTTTTTTACGACTCGTAGGGGACCTTACAACATGTAAGGTTGGCTCATAGTGTATGTACCATATCCTTGTACTCACTGTGTCTATCTACGAGGAATGATTACGAGTCATAGTGATGATTACGACTCATAGGCCTGATCGCAGAGGCTGCTCCATGTGCTATTTTACAAATCCTCTGTTCTTCAATTTTTCACCTGCAAACCAAATCTCAAAACACAACAATTCCCAAAATATGACAGCTGCATCATTGTCTTTCAACATAAAAAACAAACTCACACCCTCTACCTTAGAATCTCAAGAACCAAAAAACTTAAAACAAACCAACACTTATCCACAATGCTAGGGTTACCTCCCAAGAAGCGTCTTGTTTAATGTTGCAGCTCGACTTTGTCATCATCCTTTATCAGCTATCAACAAGGTTCCACACCTTACTCTTTCACTCACCTAGATATTTCATGGATTAGCAAATATCGAACATGACTTCTGCATCATTTACCCTACACTGTAGTCGACCCGAATCTATATCCACTAGGGCTCTCCCAGTGACTAGAAATGGTCTCCCAAAGATGATTGACACCTCAAATAAACTTTGCCATCAAGGATCACAAAATCTGCCAAAAAGATAAATTTATCAACTTTAACAAGCACATACAAAAGGATTTCCTCTGGCTTTTTAATGGTTTGATCCGCCATAAGCAACCTCATTCTTATTGGGGTAGGAGTATCAACGCTAAGATTTTTTAATACAATAAGAAGCATTAGATTGATGCTCACTTCTAAGTCACACAAAGCTCTTGCAAACTCAACATCACCAGTGGTACAAGGGATGGTGAATGCACTGGGATCCTCTCGCCTTTGAACAAGAGTTTTGGTCATAATTGCACTGCATTGTTGGAGTTCTTGGGAGAACTCTTAGCTTAAAATGCGTTTCATGGTAACCAAATCCTTCATATACTTGGCATACCCGGGTATTTTCTCCAAAGCTTCTAGAAGGTGGATGTTGATGGAGAGTTGCTTCAACAGTGATAGGAAGTGTTTGAATTTTCCCTCCTCTTCACTTTTTCTTAAGCCATTGAGGGAAAGGAGAAGGGGTTTTAGGATTAGATTTCAATTTCTCGTGCTCCCTTGCTTCTTATTGTTGCATCACAACAACCTTCGGATCTTCTCCCTCAACCAAGACTTCACCACCAAGACTCTTCTCATCAACTTTATCCACAAGTACCGGCATGGGGGATCTACGGTGCTTTTGCTATTTCTAGTCTTCACCTCCATGCAATGCCCTTTATTCTTTGGGTTTTGAACCATATTTCATGGTAGGGTACCCTTTTGGCATTGGTTCAATTATGAAGAAACTTTCCTGAATTGCTATTCAAGTTACTTAATCACCACCGATTGAGACTCTATTTTTTGGTTAGTACTTGAAATATCTACTTTCATTACCTTTAAAATCTCATCTTGGTGGTTGGCTCGCTTCAACAACTTTTTGAATATTTCTTCAGTTCTGGAGTTTCTTGATCTGGTATCACGATTGTGAGGTGGCACATAAGGACCATTCATGTAGCCCTCTGTTCTTCCCTACTCAGTGTCTAACACACTCTCTCTCATAGTATCCGCCCCGATTTTCTCTATACAACCCATCAGCATTGAATTTCCGACTTTAATTCCCTAACCGTTGCCTCCAATAGTCCGAATTGGACCCTTGGGGGTTATTTTGGAAACCTGTCGCTTGGTTGCTTACAAAACATGCATCCTCATCAAAGAATGGATCATCATAGGTAGGAGCCTTCAGATATTGGTGAGTGACTGCCTTGACACTTGCTTGATGTTTCTTTAAAAGCAAATCCACACTTGTACGAAGTTGAGTGAGTTACTCTATGATATTTTCATTTACCTTTGCTTTATCATTATTGGTGTTAGCCGCACAAGAAAGTTTCATCACCCCTCACTCTCATTGACACCACGCCTTACTAAAACCCTGACTTAAACTATATGCAGCATTTAGAAAATAACCCTAGAATTTATACACAAAAGACAGCTGGCAGCTGATAAGTTTTGCAGGTACAATTCGCATCTTATGTGTCGTAGTCAGTATCTCGTATTAGGTTCTTGGCATCTTGGACTAAACCAATACGACCAACACGTACAAGTTGTTCATTGAGCTTAGATTCATATTTTCCTCTCTTAGTCTTGTCTTCAGTTTTTGTCTAACATTTGGACTCTTTGATTCCTGCTACGAGCCCACCTATATGAGTCATAGTGAAACTTATATCTCGTAGGATGGCCTCGTAGGGGTGACCTCCACTTAGCAGATTTCTGAATTTTTGGTCTCTGATTCTTACTAAGACATACCCTATAACTCATAGCTTGGGCTATGGCTTGTAAGTGTGCTCGTATGTCCTAAGCTTCAGCAAAATCTGCAAATTTTCTTCAAAATCATGCCAACCTAACTTTTCTGCAAAAAACACATAGAAATAATTAAAGCTCGCATTAATAACTCACAAAATCCCTTGTTTTAAGAATCTAATGTGCTGTATTTTGACAGCACAACAAGAACCTTAGCTTGGGATGAGGGTTTGGGATTTGAATTTTGGGGGTGAAAATATGGCTAAGTGTTTGAGTGAGTATTAGGAAATGTTTAGGATGATATGAGGGTGAAATAAGTATGGGTAAAAACACGTTTGGGAACACTTAGGCCCAAAATATAGAAGTCTTGGACCGAACTAAAAAGAAAGTCCCCAAAATAGGTAGAGGTGCATTACATTGGCGACGTGGAAACCTCATTGGAAATTGCACCAGGGAATTTTTGAATTTTGATACGGTTGCTCTAAAATCGGGGTTAGACCCTTCTCCCCCTAATTTTGAACTCCTAAACAAGAATATGAGGTCAGATTTTTGAAATAACCAATGAAGTTTTAGATATATGAATTTAAAATTCTGGACATTCCGAGGAACATTTCAACAGAACTTTTGGGGTCATTTCAGGTTTCCACAACCGTAGTTGTGGATTTAATTACACATGCTATGGATAAATGGAGAAATTATAAATTCAAAAAACTTAATTAAATACCTACCCAATTGAATTAAGAATCAAGCAAATCCAAAGTTTATTGAGAATCACCAGATTGAAGATCAAAATGATTCACAAGTGTATTCTCCTCCAAGTATTGAGCTCTCCAAGTACAAAACCCTAAATGTTCTCCCTAATGACGTTCTCTACTGTACTGTCTTAAAATATATCTTAAAAAGAACAATTTGTAGTAATTATAATTAAGTCCTAAAAAATAGAAAAATTGGTCGGCGGACTTTACGGAAAGTATTTATGACTCGAGTGTCTTCTACAACTCGTAATCGGGGTCTCATGTTCAGCTCTTGAGATCTTGGGCTTCTCTACTATTTACCAACATCATGACTCATAAACTGATTTATCACTCGTACTTCAGACTCGTAGGCTTCAACTGCTTCAACTCATCCCATGAAACCTATCTATATGACTCGTAGAATGCTCTACGACTCATATAGATGTTTCTTGGACTTAAACTTCAAATCTCACCCTTCACTGGAATTTGTTACTAAACTACCTCTATGACCTATAGACTGCCTTATGAATCATATAGTATCTCATAAATCGCCAAAAACCAGAAAACTCTGCAGTATTGCCCAAAAAGTCATGCCAACGTACTTTCCTGAAATACTAAACATAAAAACACATAAAAACCATAAATATCGCGTTAGGAACACAGAAAATCCTAAGTTTTAGGCGTTAAAAGTGTTGTATTCTTACGGAACATCAACACCCTCAATTTAAAATTATTGCTCAATTAATATAGACAATACTATAATACACAGACCTAAAATCAATGGCGTAGATCACATACAATTCAAAGTCACATAACCACACCAACTTTTCAAAACAAGATCAGATAGCCATTAAGCAAACCAAAGCATACCGGTGCATGTGACAACACAACTATGACAAGCAAGGGAATATCAACAATCCACAATCACTGAACAAGTCAAATGCTAACAATGCAATGCAAGTGCCCTCATAGAAAGACATCCCATTTTTGACACTCACTCATGATTTCATATTTAGCTTTGGGACTGTGCGAAAATACTCACTCTCACAAAAGATATTCATGCATTATGACTAATACCACAGGCTTTCCAATATACTTATGACTTAGACCTTCAACGAACTGTTCTAGGATCACATAAGGACTTTCTAGGCTTATAACGTAGGCTCAGAGGGCTTTCGTTTTATGTTTTGGAAAAACTGTGACTAATGCCCCTTATTGAAACAACGTTTTTCCACACTTTTGCATCACCAACTTTGACATTTTCACCTTATTATCCATTTTTCTTTATTCAAGCTTTTTTGGTTGCTTTCATCTCATTTTTCAGCTTTTTCCTTATTTTACACTTTATTTTTCTTTTTTAGCTCAATTACGGCATCTTTCATTTTTCTTACACCTAGTACATGCTTTTTCTTCTTTTTCTCCTCTTTCCTAACTCACCTCCTTATTTTTGTGCTTCTCCTTTAGACCAGCCACCCTCAACTTTGCCTTTTACCCTGTAGTGAAGTAGGAAATATCTATTCCTCAAACCAGGGACAGTTTTGGTAGCCACCCTCAACTTAGGCTTTTTTGCCTCTTTCAAGGTTCACAATGGTCAAGGAAATACTAGAGCTAATTTCAACGTTTTTCACTAGACAAGTTTAGGCTAATTAGGTGTTTTAGAAAGAATTGGTATATGTAAGGCTCAATTATTTGGAACAAGGGATAAAACTTCATTTGGTTGGTCATTTTAGGCTACAATAGACTAATTATAGAACAAAGACCTAAGATCCCTTCCTAATCCACTTAATCTACTATCTAGCTTAGTAATAGGGCAAGCTCTGAATTGGCAGGAAATACATGAATCTAGAAAAATAAGCTCATACTCACATAACACTGCATATATTATTAAGAAGAAACTAACAGAACATGCTTAGTATCTCAAATTACCCTCACTTTATCATAACAAATATTGCCAAACACCTAAAATTGCATTGTTTCCATCAAACTACTAATGAAAAAAGTTTGGCGGGTATCATTTTTCAAAACAAACATAATATGCCATATGCCATTAGTTTTAGTATTATGTACGACAAATATTATCTAACTATCCTAAACGTGCCAGTTCAACAAAAATTAAATATCCACAAGAAAAATAAACATAAACAAGAAAACCTTGAGATTAAAATTTGGGATAGTTATGGACTGTAAACCATCCATACCGCATTGAAAAAGATGTGCATTATCCCCAATGCATAAAATCAATCAAAAATAGAATGTAGGGGCCCAAAAAACATACCTGGGCACCTAAGTGCCAGTCCACCTTGGGGTTCCTCCCAAGCAGTGCCTCATTTACTATTGCGGCATGACATAGCTATCACGAGTACTCAGACTTCCTAAACATTCCATTCTTCAATCGTCTTGATCTCTTCCATATTTCCATGGTATGGCTTGACTCTTTCTCCATTTAATTTGAAAGTACCTCCATTTTGTCTCTCCAATTCAATATCCTTAATATCAAAGATACGTGCTATCTGAAACAGTTCCAACCATCTAGATTTGAGGTTCCCAACGAACAACTTTAGTGTGGAGTTGAAGAGTAGCACCAAGTCCCCTAGGGTGAATTGGAAATTTTCTTTGCGCCGATCATGTTGCATCTTCATTCTTTGCTTATACAAGGTTGAGCTCTCATATGCTTTCTGTCACGCCCCAAAGTCCTATTAGGGCAGATTAGCACCCGTTGCCGATAAGGATCGGGAGAACCAACCTATTACTATGCGCTCTCTATAAATACTATAGGGTGTTTCTGCATTTAACATTCTTTTAAGAAGATAAACAGTGATAACAAGTCAAAAGAAAATGCATATGACTAGGCCGTTGAGGCCACGGTATTTAAAGTATGAGACTTGACCAAACTTTACTTTACATAGTCTACAAAGCCTCTAAATAAAGAAAAACATCTGATAAGGGCCGGGACAGGCCCTTCCTCAACAAAATGTGCAATAAAACATGCAAGCTCTAGACATATACAAAGTCCCAAAGCAACCTGAAGCTTGGTGACAACAGCTGAATATCCTGTACTCCTACTGGGGGATCTACTAGCACCTATACCTACAGCATGAAATGCAGGTTCGCCGTAAGGGACTTTAGTACAAGATAATGTACTGAGTATGTAAGGCAGGAAACACTGTATATGATATAACAACTTAAGTGAAATTGTACATTGGTGTAGCATAAAAGACCACCTTTATTTATACTGTGGGATCATGTACTTTATGTGCTTTATATTTCTTTACCCTTACTGTGGAATCTGCACTGCAAAATCTGTGCACAGTTGTAATACAAATGACCAACTGATCAGTGGTGAAGCTGTATCGGGTTCGTCCCTAGCTAGGTTATATTCAACCCCTTGGGATACCCCCCGTTGATAGGATCGTCCCTGGCTAGGTGCTATCTCCACCCCTCGGGCTACCACATAACAAAAACTGTATACTTTATCTTTCTATTACCTTTGAGATGATTCATTTGGTGGCCATAATATTGGAGTTGTAGGACTGTATATGTTGCATGTGACATATGGATACTCACATAAGACAATAAGACAGTGAAAAGAGTACATTACACAAATGATGAAATGTGTATGAAATGGACAACTGGTGAACTTTATCTAGTAACAAGAACTCATGTAACTTGGTATCCAAACATGTATGCAGTTTTGAAGGTGACTATGTAT